>JABVXU010000403.1:0-49144 GCA_013365365.1 Cruorifilaria tuberocauda
TCCTCCTCCTCCTCTTCATCTTTCCCTATTGAATGGATGGAAGATGTGATACGGTAACTACATCAGAACACTGATAGATATTCTACATACACACATACATACACGTACACGTACACGTGTATGTGTGTGTGTATGTAGAATATATACATACACAAACATACGTGCAAACATATACACACATGTACGTTTATACACATACACGTACACGGACACATAAATGCATACACGCATATACATAAACGCATATACATACACGTATGCATACATACACACATGCACACAAATACACGTACAAATACATATACACAGATATATAACGTACGCACACATCACACACACATACATATACATACACATACATATATATACACATGCACAGACAGAGAGATAGACAGATGAATAGATAGACAATATGCTTTTACTTCGATGATATAAAGTAAAAAGTAGTAGTGAGTTGAATGCGCATAAACGAAAAAGGGATTGATTAATTTTATATTTCTTTGAAAAAATTTCCAACTTTTATACAAAATGTAGTATGCGGCGGTTATTTGCTGTGTGAATAAAGGCGGAAATGTCTAGTTTGAAACAATTATTGATAGCATTAATTGTATGGAATTATTAACTATAAAAAATTATCACTTGTCATTCTTTATTGTTGTTGTTGTCCTTTTTGTTCTTGCTGTTATTGTTGTTGTTATCGTTGTTGCTATTGTTATCTTATCATTACTTACTTGAAGAATTGTAGAATGTATTTTTAAAAAGAGAGAGATATATTTATATTTGTTGTTATAAGTAAATAACTTTTATTTTATATTTTATACGAATTATGTGGAATGTATTTTAAGAGAAAAAAAGGATAAATATGATTGAGATTTGTTTGATCACAAAGTTTATTTTACTGGGATAGTTTTGTTTATACACTTATATAATTTGTAGCAAGAAAAATTTATGTATTTAAACGTTAGGTAGTTTCTTCTCTTAAAATGATTTTTATTTTTAGTAATTATGATGGTGAAGATTTATTTGGCTACAAAGTTTATTTATTTATCACTGTTCTATTTGATTGTTTACTTGTTTATTGTTAATTCGTTATGGTAGTTTTGTTTTTTCATGTAGTTTGATATAAAATTTCTATGCTTGAATGTTATTGAAATGTTATGTGAATGCTTCATATTTCTGTAAAAAGCTTTCATATCTGTTTATTTACTTTTTTTTTTACAAAATTATCAATTTTTTATAAAAAAATAGTATTTTCTATAATTCTTACAGTATGAACTATTTTTTTTTTGCTTTGTCCTTCTCCTATTTATTTTGTAAGATTTTACAAAATATTTGAAATACTCTTTTTCGCATATACAACTTTTTTACCTTCCTCTGTCTTTCCTTCGCTTATCAGTTAAAAAGAAGAGATAATATTGAATTGAATTATGTGAATTCATAGTGGATATATTGAATGATCTATATACTGATACTGTATATATGAAATACTGTAATGTATACTTTAATACTGTATACTCGCAATGTATATATTGAAAGAGTTGAATTTTTACATATAGATAATTCTTTACTTGTTCACATTTTCAAATTATTTTTTGAGGTAAAAAAATCGTTTATAGTAAAGTGAGAAGGTACAATTAAGTTGTTACGATCTACACATCTTATTGGGTTTCACATAAATTATATTACTTAATTATATCACTTTGATAATACGTTATCATAGGGATATTTCAGTAAGGCTAAAAGGCTAAATTCATATCCTAACAGACCTAGGATATTAGACATGTGTCTAGCTTAGAGTTGCGATTTTAAATCTTTCATCGTAATAAAATAACAACTCAAAATCTACAGCTCAATTACAATTATAATTGTTCTGTATTGCAGCAGAATGAACAATTCTAGATCTTAATAATAGAACCACGATTTTAATCCCATACTTTAGCAAAATTGTGATTTAGGACCTGTAATCGAATATAATTACGGTATAAACCTACTAAGTTGTTGTTTTGAATTCCTATTTTATTATGATGAAGATTTAGAATCATACTTCGAAACCAGTATGTATACCTGTATCATGTAAAATATAATCCTAAAACTTGTATTTCTGCAGAGCTACGATTATTAACTTGCGCCAAAAAATAGTATACAATTTTAAATCTTGATTTTAATAAGATCAATAATACATTCAACTATAACGTTTCCAACGTATTTCTTCTGATGAGTTAATAGTCTTTTAATTTCCATTTAATTTTAATTATCCTGAAATTTAAAGTTTTTAGCAAAGTTCTTGCTCAAATTTCCATCTGCAAAAGTAACAAAAAAGGTAAAATGATGAAAGTAATGACAATAAGAGGAAATAACTATTACTTTTCATCATATCAGGAGATTAAAATTGTAAGAATGTTAAGCAATTATGAAGTCAAGTGTTATCAATATTGAATTCAAATCATACCATCCAGTTGAATGCTACTGTATCGTTCATAACATATTTTGTAAGATTTAAGAAATTATGAATTTTCGTTTTTATAAAGTCTTTCAAACCTGAAAATAATTTATAAACTTAAATTTAGTTTCATAACTATACAAAAATGAAAATATCGACGATGAAAGGAAAAAATATTGGTAAGGATACGGTTGATGTGAACAAAGTTATTTGAAATTATTCTTCAGTATGAAATTTTCTCTGTAATTGAAGTAATAGAATTGATCGGATCTTTATGATTTTAAAATATGCTATATACTTTTGTAAATGATGTTTGGTAGTTTATGATTGACCACAGTTGTACTATTTTTAATAATAGTGATAAGTAATAATAGGCCACTGGAAAAGTACAATAACCTAATCTCTCTTTTCAATGATATGTGCGTGCATAGAATTACTTTTTGTTTCTATCAGGTAAAACTATTTTGTCCTGTAAAGTATTTTGGATAATTTTGTTAGAAACAAAATTTTTATCGTTTCTTTTTATTTTTGGAAATCTTTACCAATGATTAAGAGTTCTGATAACAGTTTTCACGGACAATATCGATTGGAAAATTCTAGTTCTCTATAAATTAATTTAGATTTTTGAAAAAAAATACTCAGCATTGTAAAATAAAATTTGCATGACAGATTTCAAAGGAATTGAAGACTCGCAATTCATTATATTTTAGCCTGTAAGGTTGATTAAACAGTATGGATTGAGCAGATAATTGATATTACAGCTATGTTTTAGAGCATCTTAGATCTTCTGTGATCACTTCTGTGGTAACAAGATTTAGGGTGTTCTTTTCTGGACTGAGTTTCTCTTTCTTTTATTTGCGGGAAATCAAATTGCTGGCTCTTGTGTCAGGCAGATGTGGTCCCGTTACATTTGTGTTGTACCATAAACTTGGTTAATTAAATCTTTATATATTCAGATTTGATAGCATATAATAACAGAACGTTAATATTAATATTTAAACAATATCAAGGCGAGTTATTAAATACGATATCAGTCGGACAGGGAAAATCGTTTTATCCTCTCGTTATGCAGCTACCCTCCTTGAAACAAATCCTTAGCAATGTTTCTGAGCATGGGACTTTCTTTATTCTGATGGAGGGAGGATCATGATAGTTCAAAGATTACAACCAAAGGCGTAAAATTTCAACTTACAATGTTAAATCCAGAACAAAAGATTTCATCATTCTTCTTTCTCTCGCCTTTTCAGCGACACAGAGAGATTCGTATGTAGTCATGCTCAACATGCCTATGATCAAGAAATATATTGCTCTAAGTTCAATAATTCTAACTGTTTAAGCAATAAGCTTTATTATTCATATGTGATATCTACTAACAGGTAAAAGAAAAACGAAGCAAACTGGAAACTTGAATCTGCACCTTTCTGAACAACATTTTGAGTTATGAAAAAAATCTGAAGAATGAGAATTTCTTGAAAGCAGGGAAACAAACCTTCTTCTTTATTCATAAATTTTCTGCAGTATCGGAACAATTGCATAGCACTTACAAATACATCAATAATTTGTTTATATACAAAAGGTATTCATATTTAGCAACTATCAGATGATCATTTAACGTACTGGAAATTGTAAGTTTTAGATCTTAAAAAAATATAAAATTTTGCAAGGAAAATTCAGAAAAAATCTACCCTGCAACAGGAAAAACACCAAGCTAGATCCGCCATTTCAAAACATTCGTCCTTGGTTCTTTCGAAAATTAGTGAACGCATCACATTAACGGAATAGCTGACCTTCACAGTTCCATTCCTATTTTAATCGGCAATTCCTAATTTAATACCTGCAAAAAAAGAGAAAATTTATCCAAGCTATTAATCACATATCAACTGAATAATTCAACAACTTAAATCCCAACACCTACTATTTTCAGTTCATCGTAAAATTATTTCATAAAATATAATTCAGTCCTTATTATAAATATTACTATGAAAATAGCTTACCCTTTTTAACATTCGAATATCCATATGCTTAAATATATTAAACCTCTCCCATATAAATGAAACATGAACCCTTCAAGACAAAATTACGCATAAAAATTGAGACCTTTATTTCGCTCACCAATAATATATACCAAAAAAGAATTATACAAGCATATCAATTACAGCAATTGCAGTGGCAATCACTCAACTGCTTATTTTTATCTTCTTGTTCATTAGGGATTAGTACAGGCAAAATAGGTAATTCACTGGAATTATCCGAATCACTGTCGTAAGTTGAATCTGAACTACTGAAATGCATGCATTTGACCAAAGTGATCTGATTATTAAAATGATGCTCATAACTTTTACGAGTTATTGAAATATCTCCAAATAAATTCGATTTTCAAACAGCAAATAAATGAAATATACAAGCAAATATGCTGTTAGAAAAGGTCATTACACGTTTACTTTTCTATATCGCATATTTGCTACATCACCTACTTGATAAAAGCTAAAATCGTAACATAAATCATAACATTTGAGAAGCGAAATATCTCAAACCATTTTTAATTTCCAATGGACGAAAACAATTCATCTACAATATTCAGACAAATAAATATTGCTAAAAACAATAACTATGCAAACCTTGAAGATGAATAGTTCGCTATTCCAGGAAGAACATCAATTATTTTAAATGCAGACGGTAAAGCAGTATTATTTGACATCGCACTTGGTAAGGGTTGTTTCTCTATACCTTTGTCGATTTCAATATCACTAAATAAGGAACTCATAAGACCAAGAAGAACGACATTAATGAATCTTAAAAAGGAATAAGAGACTAGCATGTTTTCTATCTTGATTAAGAATATTCTGGAGAAATATTCTAGTCTCTATCAATTCCAAGCCTACTAAGATCGGAAAACTGAAATAATGAATTATTTTGAATAATTTCACACCTTTGACATCTTCAAAGCTAAAGATACCAATCATTAAATTTAACGGATCTAAAATAAGCTTTCTTCAAAATCAAAGAAACTACAAAAACAATAAATACCTTTTTCGTTTAACAGCCATACGAAGTATTGTTGCTTGTTTATTTTGTTTTGGCGCGATACCACCAGTTGACTTTATACGTAAATTCGATACTGACGGTCCATTTTCCTCTACGTTTCTACGCGCTTCAACACGGTCAATTTCCCGCAAAAGTGCCTTTTCTTCCTAGAAATTAATTCTGAATTCAGGACTCCTTAGCTACTTTTTAATTTTTGCAACTGAAATTTCATTTGCAGATATTCAACTTACAAAAAGTTAAAAAAGGACCGCTTATGCAAACATTAATGACTGCATGATATAAGGAATTTCTTCAATGGGTAGTTCTCCATCTTGGAGTGAGTTAGAATTCACTGGTTCCTTCATTTTTATTACGAATTAAATAAATTACTTTAAACTTACAATTATTGTAGTTATTCTTCTAAAGTACTTTTGCTGGATAGGAAATAATTTTAGAAGTTTGCTTAGAAAAGTAAGCGAGAAAATTTAAAACAATTAACCTGATTTTTCTCCAGATCCTGCCTAGCTTTAAGACTTTCAACTTTGAAAAGAAAATCACATTCATCCGCGTCAAGTCCTCTGATCATATTTTCTGAAAAAAATTATGTCGATGGTTCGTACGAAGTATTTTTCTGTGAATTTACTTCCTCTAACATATTTTTAATTTCAAGTAGAAATATTTTACCTTCTTCTTTTTCAGTAGTCAATTATAAAACTTACTAAGTCGATGCTCTTCATCGTATTCTGCTTGCTTTCGATCACGAACTTCTTTTAAACGATCATATAAAGGTCTGCTGTCAACTTCTTCTTCTGGCACTTCTAAAACTGCTAACTGACACAATTTAAAACAAAAATACAAAATACAACAAAAATCAACAACAACAATTGTTGTAGCTAATTCCATATAAATAATGCGATTTTGTATTCTAAGTATTCTGAATATGAGAACCCCGTAAATTATTCATATCAAGATAGTTCGTTTCATGTAATTCTGCAGAGCTGGCAAAATTAAGCGATTCCCAATACTCACCAGAAATGTCTATTCCGTTTTACGCAACGAAAGTCTCCTGCATAGACCTAGCTCATATTTGTTTTACTCTTAAGGAATTTGAAAAGAGAGATACTAAACTGCATAGGTCCTTTTTCTAATAATATATTAGAATACTAAATTACGGAAATATAGCATACTTTCAGGGTCAGAAGGCTTTCTAACTTTTTCCCACTCCTCCTGCCGTCGTTTTTTCACTTCTTCCAATTCCCTCTCACTTACGAAACGATCAGTCATGCTGAAAAAAAATACATTAGTAGCAAAAATTAGGGAAATTCATTAGGTTTATGAATAGATAAAATAATATGGCAGCTATTTTACCAGTTAAGACATCACGACGGAAATAAGACAGAAGAAAGCCGACCATAGGTAATCAATTTGGCAATATGACTCACTAATAAAATTGTAAATAAGGGTAGAGTACGGATTTGTTGAAATTTGAAAGAAAATTTGACAAGAATTTTATTAAGATTCTTCCCCCGAATTAATTTAATTCAATTAAAACGACAGCAAAATACGAAAACACCAACATCTCGCGAGTAAAATAACAACAATGAAAAACATAGCACACTTCATCTCTCTTTATTCACATTTAATTTATGCAAAATGCTTCCGATAATTTTTACAAAATAAAAACATTACTCTTCATAAATCTTATCCGCTGTTAAAAAATACATTTCTGAAATCACGTCATTTTCCGTTGCTCTTAACTAATAAATGCAACAGGAAACATGAGTAAAATAAAATTCAAATTTCAACTGCTAAATTACAAAACTATCCTTCCTTAATTATTCAACATTTGTGCTTCCTTTTTTTCAGTTAATCGATAACTCTTTCAATCATCACTAACACGATATCTTACTAAATCTTTCAATTTTTTTCTTTCTTTTCAACTCCAACTGATTTTTCATAGGAAGTATAACTTTGATGAATTAGTAATAGGCTCCCTATAATCATTATTATCATCGTAAAGCTAAATATTTTGCAAATATTTTCAATCCCTCACAATCCTCTCAGATTCCGCATTCACTCATCTGCCACAACCAAATTCAACTTATCGCTAACTCATCAAATTTTCTCATTTATCGTTTTAAAGTTCCCACTTCGATAATTTCATCATCTGTTGCAACGCAAAATTGTAAAATGTAATTTTGTAATTTTGCGTAGTACGTGATACATGTAAATGAAATAAGTGATATCAGATGGCTCATTTTTGACGTTCATAAATTTTTTAATTAAACAATTTTTTTTTGAGTGCTATGATATTATACTCTTTTTTTTTTGTTTGAATTACATACCATATATTTTAAATATCTTATGTAAAATGTGAAAATATTGTGTAAGTCATGTTTGAAGTTGACATTGAAGCTTACATTATTGCTATCATCGGTCGAAGCGTGACAATACTACTATGTGATAACGCTTTAACTAATTCTTTGTCTATCGAACATCAATAGTATAATGCACTGACATTTTGGTTAGGCGGAGAATGCGTTATTATTTATTGATAGCATGAGTTACGTGAATTCTTTAAATCAACTATGATAAAAATTCGTTGGAAATTAATTATAGTTCATTATTTTACGTTCTATAATTGTAGGAATGTTGATAATTCTGTCAGAAAAATATTTGGTTAGAATAATTTGTATAGTAAAATGGAGAAATTAAAATGCTGTTTATTACTTTAAAAATTAACTTTTCAAATTTGGAGTTAACGGAATAATCAGTCAATTACGTCAGAATTCTATCTAGTTATGCCAAATAAAACAAAGTGAGGAAAATATCATAAAAAAAAAACTAATTAAAAAAACTAATTAAAAACGAAAGATTAATTATTGGGATGAATTTTGAAATTAAAAATGAGAGCCGTTTCATGCCGTACATCAAGCAGTGTTTTAATATTTTTCCTTTACAAAACAAAAAATTTAAAAGAAAATTCCTTTTTATTATTTATTCACCTCTCTCTTAATCAAACTATATCTAACTTTAACCTTAGAGCTAATTTCTTCATATGAATTAAGTATTAGTATTCATTCTATATATTGATTCTATCCTGTTCATGTAATGCTTACTCCGATAGTTTTAAATATATTTTAATGCTATATATTGCATTACAATTGTAGCTGAAATTTTAATTATCATACTATCTATCTATCAACTCATATAACGTGCGAGCAAAGCTTTAACTTTCATATTACTAACATCAATGAAAGTTGATTTTCATGCCATTTTTTAAACGATTAAATTTAGCATTAAATGGCTTCAAAAAAGAGTGTTTGTGATGATGCCAATAATGTTTCATGGCCATTGATCAAATATACGAAACTTGTTGGAACACGTTTGGTAATCATTTTCTTTTTCTTAAGATAGCTATAATGTGATGTTATTAAAAATATATCTTCTCAACCATTTCATCTTTCACAACAATTTTAATCAGTGATGAATTTACCCTAATTTTCTAAAGCTCCATTTTTAAATTATCAATGAGAAGTAATGCAGAAGTGAGGTATTTGTTTTTACGGAAAAATAAAAATGAATCTTTTCTTATTGAACCATATAATGTTATATTAAGATATATGATAAAAATTTACTGTCAAAATCTCTCACTACTAATTGTAATATTTGCAGGAAATCCCAGTAGCAGCCGGACAAACAATGATTATTATTTACAATAAAAATCGATGTTACCTTAGTGTTATGTTTAATTCATCAACACTTGAGGAATTTTCATTGGTAGTGAATCCTCGACCAATCGTGAGAAGCAAAGAAAAGGATATTTTTATTCAAGTTTCTTTAACGGTAATTTTTTAGTTATACTTGAGTGAAATCAAATATTGATTATATAAATGTAAAATGAGTTTAGGAAAAGGCAGTATTATCTATTCATAACTTGATATAGAGTTACTGTGTATAATACGAATCGTAGCAGTATTTTTCAAAGTTGAATTGTTGGTTTCGAATATTTTAAAGAAATATTTTATTCGATTCTGATTAACAAGTTCTTTTTATTCTTAGGATGGTACAACATTGACGAGATTTCGTGTAAAATTTGCTACTTTAACAGACCATGCGTCATTTGCGGAATTTATTTCATTTTTTGTTAAAATTTTGCCACCTTCAAACATGAATACTTCATCAGATTTTAGCCAGCCGTTATCGGTAAATGTTTGCTTTTTTAGAAACTAAACTAATATCGAATATTAAGGCATCGATTAAATAAACATAGTCATTCATAAATTATTAATTTGTATATATCCAAAGTAATCTTGAATAGATTTATTTCAGCAGAGCCATACTGAAATAAGGTCATCCCAAGAAAGTTCTCAGCTTAGTTTGTTTAGCAGTGATTCTTCCTCACAGAAATCGATGTAAGTGTTTTTTTTTTTGAATAGATTAAAAGTATACTTGCAAATATTGGATGTGACAATGAGATTAATCGTTTCATATTCATTGACAGCGATTGTTTAGAAATGCTACCGCAGTTCTTCCTTCAGAACTCAGCTATGATTTTTATCCAGTGCAGAATTCGACAGTTCCTACTTCATTATCTACGGTATTATTGTTGCTAAATTTGTTCAATTTTACTTGTTATATTTATTTTTTTAATTACTATTACAAGCTTTACCGCTGTATCTTTTTAAAAAAAACTAATGTTTAACTGTACTGATTTTTCAAGTTTCAATTATAGCGACGATGCTTGCAATGACGCGAAAGGTAAATCTCTTTAGTGCTGGCAAATTTATCTATCATTTGGTCTCTCAATTTAGTTTTTCGCTTTAAAGCTCTTGTTTGGCGATTATAATTGGACGATAAAATACCTCTTCATATTCATTTTTTTTTAAATCAAAATTATTCCTAGGAAAAGAGAAATCCTAAAACCACAATTTTAGAATTTTTGGTACAATGGGATTCCTCAAGAATATTGTACATCCAGTGAATCAGTGAGATATTTGAAATTGTTAATCTTTCCTATTACTTCGAATATTAAAGAAGAAATGAAATAGGAAGCTAGGTTCGCAATTCTCACAAAATTTTCCAAATAATACTTTAGGGTTCGATTGACGAGAAAGTTTACGAAATGTTGAAACTTGCGAAACATACAACACATCGATATTATTCCGCATCTTCCGAAACCTCTACAGCGTCTTTTTCTAAAGTCCATAACTGAATTACTATCACATTTAAAGAAAAATTTTAAAGCACATTTGAGGTCGAAAGAAGTCTTGAAAATTGAAACTCAAATCCTTGACATTTTTAAGATCTTAAATGATTTCATAATGTCGGAGAATTTTAAAATTTTAAATTCAATCGGAGTAGAAATTCTTGAAATTTGAATATGAATATGCGACTCTTTTATTTCAGAGTTCAAGTGCAGGAATATTAAACTGTTTGAAAACTTCAAAAATTGCTGATCAAACCGTTCCTTTTAGTGCTGGTGATGTAAGTACTTCGCTTGAATTATTTTAAAATGATCACAAGCATTTTTTTTATCGTACGTTAAAATTCACGTATACTTAGCAGTATTGTATTCCTATAAAAGAAATGTCGTCTTTCTTTTTACATTTTGTTTATTTTTTCTTTGAGAAACTGTTTTTAATAGTCATAACATAAATGAACGTCATAAAACTATAATCAGTAATTCCTAAAAAAAATTTTGTCATATCTTTTTTAGATAGAAATGGTAGCCACTCAGCCAAGTATGAATTTACCTCTAGCTCCACACTTTAGTGCAGTATCCGACACAAATTGCGGAAAAGAAAATAAACGAAGTGTGGTTAGTAACTATTTTATTCTTTTTCTAAACACATTGAAGGCATTATTGTGACTTTTTTTTTGTTTTATCTAAGAAAAAGCTTTCAGCTTGAACAATATACATGCTTCTTACATTGCCTTAAAATATTCCAACTGTTTTTTTCTTTCTAAGTAATGCTAAAAAATCGGAACCCAGCGAAAATTAGGCTTTTTGAATATTATATAATTGATGGTGTCCAAATTTGAACTAGTTCTCTGCTCAAAATATATTGAAGAGAACGGTTGGCACATGTCAACCATGTCAATCTTTTGAGTCTTTCTTTTAATCCATTTTAATATTTTGGCCCATTCGATCTTTGCAAAAAATGTCTTCATGGATTTCAATATAGCTTCTGATAATATTACTGATTATCTGTTTGTAGTTCTCCGTCATTAACATTCTTATAACATTGTCGGTGGATCAAGTTTGATCATACAAAAAAAGTGGATTAAATCAGAAGGTGAGATTTTGAAAGCTCAATATTAAGTTAGTTTTTATTTTCTTAAGGGTATCCAAACTGAACAATGCTTATCGATTACCGATTTGTTGAACGATTCATCACGTTTGAAGGAATATTTGAAAGTGAAACTTCAGGATCATCAATTTATGCAACTCGTTGAGAAGTGTGCACAAATTTATGACACAGTTTTTTCGTCAGCGGAAGGTAGTTTTCAGTGATTTGTGTCTTTCATTTAACAGTTTTGGATTTCATTTTCTTTTCTCGTCAGTGGCATAGTTTGAAGTGATCGTTTTTTAGAATTCTTGGAAAAAATTCTTTTCTTATTTTTTCGCATCGCTGCATCTTAAATTCTTCATGATAAAATGCATGTTTTTTTCACTGAAAAAATTTTGTTGATACTGAATGCTGTATACATAGCCTTCCAGCTTCATCGAATGCATCTTCCGTTAAAGCAGTTACTCGAACAAAAACACGACGTTTCAAGAAATAACCGAACTGGTCCATTTTTTCCACATTAATTACTCTGTGAATTTATGTTATGTGATGAGAATAATGTCGTAATAATTTTTGCTGATGTTTTCATTAACTCTTAGGAATCTTATCAGTTCTCCTGAATGTGAATCCTGTGTGAACTGTAATTCTGTACTTTCTGTATATTCAGTGATCTCGAAATATTTAATTGTTTACCTTTTGTCAAAGAAAACAAGAATATTTAATTTGTAAATACTATATATTACTATTATAATAATTCTCTTGCTAGATTAGTATCTTGTCAGATCTGAATTTAATTTGCAGTATTTGACTATGTTTTAATTTCCTGGATAAGTACGCTAAATTTATTGTCTACATTTCATCTAGTGTTATGTTTGATTACCCTGTGATGAGTTCTATTAGTTTTGATTGCTTAGGAATTCTAAATAATGGTTATTATGGTTAAATTTGCAAAAATCGGTTAGACTACGGACAATGCATCTTGGCCTTCTTTGTTATATAGGAATATGTCTCTTAAAAACGATATTTTAGCTAGCTTCTAATTTAATTTCCAATTAATTTCTTTTCAAGATTCCGAATGACGAGGGTCCTCACAATAGTAATGCTCATTGTAAAAATTAGGTATGTTATGCAGGTAAATCAGCGTGTTCTGCTCAAGTTTTTATTTTATTTCTGCAATCAATCATTCATCACAATTTATTTGATTTAATTGCTTTTCTGTGACATGTACCAGTATTAATTCAGTTTTTCCGATCAAATTTTTATTAATCGTTAATAATACAGCACTCTACACTCTATCCTTTTTATTCTTTTGTTCTCTCCCTTGTATTATTGCATAAGTGGCAGATAGAATGAAAGCTATGAAAAGTAGCAAATTTTTTTGTCATAAATATTCGTGCATCTCACACTATCGTTCACTTGATGAAATAGAAATAGCATTAGTCATGAAACGAATAAATGCAAATGAACTGTTCGGAAGCAGCGATTTCCTTTTCCATTATTTCGTTTTTTCTTTCCTTTTTTTTCATAAAGAAATTAAAATAAATGCAGGAAGAAGAAGAAGAAATAGATGGAAAAAAGCTATTTATCCATGATTAATTCCTTTTTATCTTAAATTAATTCTCTATCTTAAATTTATTTAAATCAAAAATAATATTCCTTTCTTTTTTTTTACTGCTATCATTCGCTAATGTCAATCAATTCTGGATAATAGCATCACTTAATCATTTTATTGCATTGTTTTAATTCTTTTTCAAATTATTCTAAAATAGTTCAAAATAACCTTTGTTGTCATAATCTTTGCTATTTTCTTCCGTCAAAAATATCCTAAAATTGGAAATTCCAAAGATTTACGAAGATTAGAAAGATAGAAATGAATGATAGTTTATTGAATTAGCTTGCATTGATGAAGATTTAAAAATTGTTGATTAATTGACAAATATCGATATAAATTAGCCATTATTCATCATTTATTAATCAATAATTTTTTTTCTATCCTGTTTTGATATTCCGAGCAATGATAAACATTTTTGAACTAACAATCGCAATTCATTCTCGAAATATTACATCTTTTTCAATAATAAATTCATATTTTCAGCGAAAACGATGGCGTTGTCATTCTGAAATCCATCTATTATATTATAATCAGGATTGATATGTTAGTGAATTTATTATTAAAAGTAACGCAACATTTCTTTTTAGTAAAAAGTAAATATATTATAAAAATTGGTTGAGATAACTGCTGCTAATAAAATAGCTTTTCATTTTTATTTTTATTAAATTTGATTACTTGCCACTTTTTTCACAAAAAAATTTATTAAATTTGGAATATTCTTGTTCATTACCTGGAAAGGATTGATAAAAAGGCTACTGATTGAGTGAACTGAAATACTGAAATATAAATTAGTATTATTAAAATATAATAAGATATCGTGAAAAATGAGCGCTTTTCCATGTGAAAAAGAATGAGTTTAAAAATTGATTATTAATTTTATTAGTTGGAACTCTTAATTAATTTATAAAGTTTATTTCCTAATGTTTTTATTTGTTTAAAAATCAGCTCCAAGTTTCTTTTTAACATCAATTTATCGATCAGTTGCTTAGTTATCAATCGTTTCGGCTGTCGTCTAATGGAACAGGATTGTATCAATTAAGCGGCTAAAGATTTTAATAATGATCACTTTACACTTACGTAATTCTTATCATTTCTTTTCTTTTCTTCTTGGCAAAAATCTAATAAATCATAAATAATAATTTGGAACAATGATTATTGGTTGATTAAAAAAAATGATTAAATTATGTTGCAAAAAATGATTTACAACAAATCATTTCAATGAGAATTTGTTTATTGGAATGGAAATTTTGAAAATTTCAAGGATTTATCCCAAATTTTATCAATTTTAAATTTTAAAAGTTTAAAATTTTGTTATCTCAATGAATTTCAATGATCATGAAAATTTCGCCGGAAATTTCATTTCATCAAAATCAAAATTATATTTTAATAAAACATTTGTATGAGAACCATCGAGAAAATTTAAATATTACATCTCTCATCTCTTTAACTTTCTTCATAATCTTTTTCTCTTTAGCTTTTTCTTATATTTGTAATTAGGAAGATAGCATAGATAAGAAATAAATTAAATTCGAAAATCAAGAAAAAGCTTACGAGAAAAAGTTCATGTAATTCATAGATAGTTTAAGTAATTAATAAACAAAGAATTTAAAGAATATTTAAAATAGTTTACGAAAGTAATCAAATAAAATAAAATAAATCAAAAGAATCGTTATGATTTATTGTTAGAAAACAATTAGGTAATCATTTGTAATTATATTTTTTGTCTCATCAAAGAAAAGAAAACTGGAATATGTTTGTTAGAAAGTTAACCAAATTGTCAATTACAATTGCTAAAAATGTAGCCTAAAATTAATTTTAGCTTACAAATCTGAGTTATTTTGTTTATTTAAATAAAATTTAAATTCAATATATTTGTAGAAGAAGTTAGATTTATAAGAAACAGTTGTTCTGCTCTTTTTTTTTTGGAATTAAATAAATAATTTTTTCTCTCACTCTTTTTATTGCTCCAAATAGAAATATAATGTGTAGTAATTTGTTTGCTCTACTGAATTTTTTTCAAAAGTCTCTAAATCACACTTTATTCCAACTTTCGCATTAGCTAGGCCCTTGGCTCTTTTTTTCCAAAATTTTAATGGCCTGACAAATTGATTTTCCTATACAATGCAAGCTAACAGATATCTGTTTTTTTTTGCTCAAAGATCAGAGATTTCATGTGGGATTTTTGGATGTATTTGTAAACTTAGAATGAAAGTAAAAATGGAATGAAATGAAATTAAAATTTTAATTTCAAAAAAGGTGAGAAAAATTAGCTTAAGTAAAAAGTTTTTATGATTAGCTTATCATTATCATTTGTTTTTTCGTATTTTCTTCAGCAAAATCCTGAAATACTTACAAAACAAAAAAAAAACGAATAATATTTTAATGAGAAATTTAAGCAAATTTAACATTTAATAATCAAAATATAAATGAAATTAAAATATAGCAATTTGAAAATTTTATAGTATTTTTGAATCTTTAAATCTTAATATTTTTTATTACCAGTAATTAAGTTTTCATTAGAAAACTTATCAATTTTTCCATATCTTTTTACATAATATTTGCTCCATAATTTCTCATTTCAATTTGAAAAATTCGTTAAAGTAATGAAACGGCACGTTTAACGTACGCTTAATTGTTCGTTTAACGTACATTATTTGCCGTTTTCCACTTTCTTCTTAATAAATACACCATCAATATTTTACATTTTCATGAAACAACGATATAATACGCTTAAATTGACGTGCCTTATTTTCCCTGTCTGAAATACGATTTTTTTCTAATAATTTTGCTCGATTGTATAGTGTGATGGAAAATTATAAATAATAGAGGTACACGTACGTATACCAGATTAGTAAAACTAAAATTAATCAGTGATTAACTTTTGAAAACCATCTTAAAATTAACATTCGTACTGAATTTATACATTCATGCAGAAAAACTATGCTTAAACATTTTTTTTAATCAATTTTTATTTAAATTTTTTGATCTCTTATTCATTTATTTATCTCATGATAAAAGCGAGGAGAAGATAAATAAATTTAAAAAATTTTTATTATCTTTTGTTTTCAGACTTGAGTATTTACAATTAACAACTAAAAGATTTATCATAATAGAAATAAATGCTCTCTTTTCTAATAAGCGAAAAACTTGACTTAACTTGAATGAATGAAATTTTAAATTTTATATTCATAGAATGGAAAAAAAAGTTTCACACTTCTCATTCCTTTTATTTTGTTTTTTGCTTCATCAACTGGAAGGTATTTGAATGGTAAGTTTTACTCTTTTTAGGTAATTAATTTTGTAATTTATTTAAGAGTGGAAATTTTCGAGTAGAAAACATGGAAATACACTTATAGATAGTTGAATTAACTGGATATTCATAATTTATGAAGAATTATTTTAACATAATTTTCATATACTCAAATATTTCAAACATGGAAAATCAAGTATAGATATATAAAATAAAGTTTGATTATCTTTGAAAAAAAGATTTTGTATCATGGGAATTTCTTTCTAATTCATAATTATATTATACTATTACAAAAAACAAAACTTTGATAATCATTAAAGTGAATTGCTTAATTCTAAAATGAATTCCATCTATTCGTTGTAACGAATTAAAAATTTTTAAATCTTACATTTTTGAAAACTTTATTTTCATTTTGTGAAATTTTCTTTCAGATAATTTTTCTTAATTTATCAATTTTTAAAATTTAAAAAGAATTTTTTTCATATTTCTAATAGTAAAATTATGTGTCATTTCAAAGGATTAGAATAAAATGATATGCATTCAAATGATATGATATGATATGTTATCGATTACTTCTGAAGATATTATTCATTGTTTTGCTGTTCCTGATATGTGATAAGTTATGTGATATCCAATATGATATTCGTATGATACGTTTTCTTGTTTTGCTTACGTTGATTTATATTTCTAAATTTACTTTATGCAATTTCAAATGTATAAAATATTCTTTAGATATTATATTTTTCATTTTTTTATTCTTATTTCATACGTATATAATTGTTTATTCATATTTTTACCTATATTAACTTAATTATTTATATTACTTATAGTTATTTGTAGTTAAATCAACTCAATCATTATTCATATATCAATTATTTATAATTACATCACTATTATGGAGAGAGGCAATATATAGGAAGAATTATAGTTATTTATAGTTATATTACCGTAATGGAGAGAGATAGTATATAAGAAGAATTATAGTTATTTATAGTTATATTACCGTAATGGAGATAGTATATAAGAAGAATTATAGTTATTTATAGTTATATTACCGTAATGGAGAGAGATAGTATATAAGAAGAATTATAGTTATTTATAGTTATATTACCGTAATGGAGAGAGATAGTATATAAGAAGAATTATAGTTATTTATAGTTATATTACCATAATGGAGAGAGGAAATAGTATACAGGAGGAATTATAGTTATTTATAGTTATATTACCATAATGGAGAGAGGAAATAGTATACAGAAGAAAGAGTTATAATAAGGAATTTAACTTTTATTTGTTTTTTGAAAGATTAAATAGCTACTTTCTTGTTTTTTGTTCCCTTTTTCTTCAGAATAATTTCTTATTTTTCCTCCTCAGTAAACAGATGTCTTGAAGCTAACAGATGTACCATTGAATTTCACACTAATAAGCTTAAACAGTTGGTACAATCTGTAGTCTGAGTATTTCGATTATATATAAATTTTATTTTCTTCCTTCTTTTTACTTTTTAGATTTTTTTTTCATTCATTTTTGCAACTGTTTTCCATCTGTTTTATTAACCTTTTCTTTTTTTTTTTCTATTCTTTTGCAAATACAAAAGGATAAATTTTTTACTACTAAATGTTTCTTGCAAATCATTTGAAAAGAAAAAATTGCAAATTAATAATTATTAATGATAACAATTTTTAATTACTCATAGATGAATTTGAATGAGTGAAATATTATTTGATAAGAGATAATCATCCATTTTATAATTTGATAAGAAGAAACAGTGAAGACGAGAATTGAGAATTGAAAATAAGATTAAAGACACAATTACGAGGAATAGTGGTAGTAGTGATAGTTGATGATAATTGGATGAACAATGATGATAATGATAGCAGTAATGACGATAATGATGATAACTGTTAATGATTTGACGATGATACGATTTATGATGATGACTTACGTTGCTGCTGATGATAATGACGATGGTGATCATGTTGCTAATGACGATGATAATAACGAATGATGGTGATGATGATGATAATGACGGAGACGTTGATGACGATTAATGATGGTAATCGATCGTTGCTGAAGATGATGATGATATTTGATTTCATTTATAAAAGATTTGGAGGATGGTCGATTGATCCAATTTCTCTGTGCGCTGTTTGTTTTCTTCGATTTTCACTCCATTCAGTCAATAATGGTAGCATTGATATGATATTGAATATTTGTCATTTATCTCTTTATCAAATTAATGATAATTTTTATCATGCAAAGTAATCATTGACTTCTTTTTGTTAAGACTATTTCTCATTTTTTTTTCTCCGGAAAAAGTATCTTATTGGATATAGTTATCGTTCAGGAATAAATTCCGAACTATTCCGTTTACTAAGAATTATAAAAGAAGTTTCTACTATTCATCTAAGTATAGATTATTCGGAATATTGTTGATTAATAATAAATATATATTGTCCAAAATAAATATAAAACTATTCGGTAAATGTTAGTAATTAGTATTTTGGGTTTTTTTTTTTGGCGGTGATCAGTGATCAGTGATTAGATAACGAAAATATCAGAAATAAATTTACGATAATTAATAGCAATTTCTAAATTCCACTCAAATACTTATTGATAATGGAGATATTATCAATGAAGTACTTTACTTTATTTTTCTTTTTATATTTGTAATTGTAAAATAATTTTCCAAATAAATCGAAATATTTAAATTTAAAGAGTTTAAAATGTTAGAGTATAAAATAAATGATATGTTTGATTAAGTGAATTAAGTAATTAAGTTAATTTTTTCTTTTTCACTTTCGTCATGATTTGAGAGAATGACGTAGAAATTTTTTTTTTCATAGCTAACTTCCAACAACAATTTTTTTTCGACAAGTAATAGCTAAAATATTTTATATTCATCATAGACTTATCATGTGAAGCATAACTGATTAAGGACTAATTAACTTGTGGCTTTTTAGGTAGAATTGCACGTTACGTACGTGGAATAAGTGTATTAATAAAGAATTAACGTGTATCATTTATCAATAATCAAATTCGTAGTCTTTTTCATCATTTAATTAGTCTGATAGTCATGATGATCAATGATTAAGCAATAAAAGATGATGAAAATAAAGGTTAATTAGAGGACATTAATTAAACTTCTTGGAAGGGAAAGAGAAGAGAAGTAAGAAGAGGCGAGAGAGAAAAGAGAATAGAAAAGTTGGCGAGAAAAAAAAATAGTTTAATACAACAAATTCATCAATACCGTTGGAGAAAAAAGAAAGTAAAAACAAAAATGATAATAGCAATTTCTCTTCTCTTTCTCTTTTCTTTCTCTCTCTTCCTCTCCCTCTCTCCTTCTCTCCCACTCTCATTCAAGGAAATCATTTTAGTAAAATTTAAAAAGTCAGGTTAAAAATCAATCGATTTCATATCTCTAACTATCATATCTTTTATCATTTCATGATTTTTCATTTTCTCATTGTTGACAGTATCATCGGCATGAATGAATTGTCTGTGTAAATAGAAATGACGAAAGAACACTCGTAGTCTCGTAGTTTCTCGTTCCACGCGAAATTTATTCTACAATTAATAAATAAATAAAAATTAATAAAACGCAACCATACGAACAAATATCATTAAATTTTATTTGTCCATTATCTATGTCTATACGTGTGTACGTGTATTTACGTGTACATGTATGCGTCATGTATATACATAGTGTGTGGATGCATATGTCTGTTTAAATGTATGTGTATGTGTGTTTGCGTTTCTGTTCGTGTGTGTGAATATATGTATGTATATGTGTGTGTGTAAATATATTCTATACGTGTAGAATATATATATGTATACGTGTGTGTGTGTGTGTGAATATATGTGATCTATGTTATGTGTGCATGCATATATGTGTATTTGTATGTATGCATGTGTATGTATATATTTACATGTGTGTCTGTGTATGTGTGTGTATATGAGTGGATGTGTATGTGTGTGTATATGACTGTGTGTATATGAGTGTGTGTGTGTGTATGTGTATGTGTGTGTATATGAGAGTGTATGTGTATGTGTGTGAATGTATATATATGTGCATGTGTGCGTCATGTACATACGTGTATGTGGACGAATACATATATGTATATACTTGTATATATGCATGTGTATGTGTATGCGTGCGTGTGTGTGTGTGTATGCATGAATATATGTAGATATGTGTGTGCATGTATGCGTTATGTGTGTACGTGGACGTGATGCACATGTGTAGATGCATGTGTATGTATTTGTATATATGCATGTTTATGTGTTTTTGCGCATGCATACGTATGTATGTGTGTGATTATGTATATTTGCATGTGCGTGTACATATATATGTGAATACACACATGTATGTGTATGTTTATGTATTACATGCATCGGCGTATACGTGTGGATGTTTATGGACACGCACACTTTTATGCATGTTCGTGCACGTTGTGTTTTTGCATGCTACGTGCGTGCTACATGCACGTTTCTGCCTGCCATATTTGGTATATTTAAAATGTTTAATTTTAACTTTTATAGGATTGCTATAAAAAAATTTATTGTCGATACTAAGACATTTTCCAAATCCTTCTAATGATTTATCAATGATTGTGGGAAAATCGTGTGCATTAAGTGTTATAAATTATTCTCTTTTTCCTTCAATTATTATTATCATCATTGTTATTATTATTATTATTATTATTAATGTTATTACTATACTAATTATTATTTATTACTAACTTCTATTTATAATAGTTATTATTATCATTATTATTAATTGCTGCTATTTCTATTCTCATTTTTCCTGCAGAAAATAATTCAATTCTTCAATTCATCTAAAATGCGAAACAATAATAGTAATAATAACCATTAACAATAATAATACTTGATGATAATTATTATAATGATGCGGAATAATAATAGTGATAACACTAGCATTAATACTAATATTAATAATAAACAATAGTAACGATAATGAAGAGCAATAATAATAATAATAATAATTGATGATAATAATGATAATAATATCAATTTTATTCTACCTTTTACCTTTATTAGATTAATTTTATACAAACCAAATAAATGTTTATTACGAAAAATTACGCGAAACGATTATTTTCCTTAATTTTTTTTTTTCCAAAATCATTGTTAGATTACTTATCTAAAAAATGATTAGAAAATTAATCTGTCGCAATTTTTTTTTAATCAAATATTGAAATTTTAATTATAAAAAAATATGAAATACAATTTTATTTCATTCTTTAAAGGGAAAAGGGAATTTAACGCGTATTTTTGACGCGAAATATTTTAGTTTTATTTTCAAGAAATAAAATAAATATTCTTGAGGAATTTTTTTTCTTGTAATAAAAAATTTTATTGTATTTGAAATCAATAAAAGCATACAAATAGTTCATCACTTATTGAATTGCTCTAGCAATAACATTTATGGTTGTGATAAAATTTTTTTTTCCTTTGATAAACTATCAAACATATATGCATCTATTTCTTGTAAAAAATCATTCCTAATTTTTTTGCTTGCAAACTAATATTTTAAATATAAAATTTTAAAAAATAAAATATTTAGTTAAATATTCAAATTTGTTTGCTTTCAACGGTTTTTTAATTCCAAAATTAAAATATTTTTCATTCTTTATTTCAATTTTAGATTTTTGATTATTATTAAGTACAATTGCTAATCAATTGATGACTTTTGAAATATAAATAAATTATTTCATATTGATTGTTTGATTAATACGTTATCACAAAATATGAAATCATGATATTTTTTAAAAAAAAGTATTCATAACTTTATTTTTCTTTTAATACTAATATTGATAATAAATAATAGTAACAATAACGATCCAAAAGAATAAAAAACTATTCAAATTGGAAGAAAAACAATAAAATTGTTAGCAAAATTAAGTTAATTTTTACTAAATTTAGTAAGGAAAATGAATGAAAAGATTTTTTTTTTCATAGTATAATGAATGAAAAAGAAAATGAAATTTGGAGCAAAATAAATTAATCATTATCATACATTTCGTGATATGATAACAATGATAAGATAACGCCGAAAATTTTTTCATATAAATATTGAAAATTTCATTTAAAGTATGTTCAATAAAAAATAAAAATTTAAATTCTGTTAACGAATATTAAAAAATTCACAATTTATCTTCATTGCCTATTAAACTTTTCTGATTTCAAATTATTCGTTTAATGTTTAAAAGTGACAACCGTTATTTTATCAGTCCTTGTTATTCCTTTACCACTGTATCTAACAATTTAAATGATTTAAATTTAGAAGGTTTAAAAATAATTTAAATTATTTTCCGATGATTTAAATGACTAGTGAATTTTTTTTCTATTGTCTACTTACCTAAAGTTTTACGAAAGCGATAAATTTATTGTAAATTAATGATTAAATTGCTGACATCATTGTAATCATAAGTAAGAAAAGATGACGAATTTTTAAACAAAGTTAAGAAAAGATGACGAATTTTTAAACAAAGTTGAAATATGTCGTTATTGGAAAGCACGTTTGATTGAATATTCGAATAAATTTGACATTTTACATTTATGAATAATAAAAATTAGCCATAAAAAAGTTTGCATAAATTCAAAATTAAATTACACGCAAAATATTTTTCCTTTTTACATATACTATTTATTAAAAATATATCAGTAAATTGAATTTTATCAATTAGATTTTACGATTTTATAACGATAAGCATTAGTAATTATTTTCTTTTTGAATTGTGCATGATTTTATCAATTACATTTTGCGATTTGATAATGACAAGTAATAGGAATTATTAAGTTTTTTCAAGTTTTAATTTAAATGAATTGAATTACGATAATTATATTGATTTATATTACAAAATCCTGTTCAAGAATTTAAATACTTACTGAAAAATTCAATGAAACCTAAAAAATAGTTATTATATTAATTAGAAACATTTTGACTTTTTTTTCCCTTTCTGCAAATCAATAATTAATAAAGAATTTTTAGAAATAAAAAATTAATAAAAAGAGAAAGAGGAAAGTTTTTTTTTTTTTTTTTGGAATTAAAACATACAATAATATTCCGTACAATAGCGCTGCATGAATGAATGATGGAATTTTGATTAAAACTATCTGAAAACTGTATAGGATAAGAGAAATATGATGACTAATATATTTATCATTCTTTTTTATCTCAAAAAAATGAAATATTTCCTCTTCCATCATTTTGAGCTTAATAAATGACTTGAAATTAAAAATTTTTTCATTGAAAAAAAAAGCCACGACAAAGGAAAGGGATTCAAATCACTTTATCAAACACACGTTCTCGCTATCATTGGTTCAAATCACTTAATAAAAATTACTTTGCAAAAAACTTTTTTTATTACTTCATTTTTCTCTTTTAACAAATGCGCACATACATACTACGCATACTACGTGTGTGTATGTATGCGTATGTGTATGTGAAGATGAATGCATGTATATGTCGAAGGAGAAAAATGTACGTATTGTGCGTAAACGCATGTATCTGTGTGTACATATGCGCACGTGTAGTTCGTGCACATACATGCGCGTGAGTGTGTGTGTGTGTGTGTGTGTTGTGTGTGTGTGTGTGTGTGTGTGTGTGTGTGTTGTGTGTGTGCATGTATGCTATGTGTCTGTACGTGTGTGTGTGTGTACGCAAATATTATGTTGTGTGCATGTGTGCATGCAGATTGTGTGTGTGTGTGTGTGTTGGTTGTGTATGTGAGTATGTGCATGTGTATGATCGTATGTGTGTGTCTGTACATACACATACATCTATGTGCATTTTAAATTAATTTGTTTTTCAATTTTTTAAAACCTGAAACATATTGTTTAAATTTATTTTTATTTTTTCAATTTTTTAAATTAAAATAAATAAAATTGATAAAGTGTAACGAAATGATTTACGACATTCTTTGATTTATTTGATTAATTTAAACAAATTGAAATCCGTTCGGATCAATTCATTTTTGTCTCTTCTTATCAGTAATTCGAACAAATCTAAAAATTAGTAATAGTGATTGTAATGATAGTGATAATAATAATCATTATAATGAGAATAATGATAATGATAGTGAATAATATTTCACTTCGAATAATTTTCTCTTTTCTTTTTTCTGTTCTATTATTATCTATTCTATTTCTTCCTTTCTCTGTCTCAGTAGCTTATATTAAGCTATTAATGCAATTAAGTACTGATTAAGGTTTACTTAATTACAGCTTCTTCGACTCTCGTTTTTTCCCTCTACCGTCTCCCATTGATAAATGCAAAAATAGAAATTAAGAATGAAATTTTAGTGTCATTCAAAAATTACCATAAGTCTGTATATTTTCTATGTTTGTATATGATAATGTCATAAATTAGTACGCGATAATATATCGTAACCAGAATATAAAAAAACTCAATATCATATTTTTGTTGTGACAGTGCTAAATGGAGGTTTGTATGTAATATATACTGATTGCAAACTGCTGATCAATCATCTATCGATTTATTTATATTAAATAATACTGGTAACATGACAGAAAAAGCATTCATTCATTTTTTGTTTTTATGTAAAATAGTAAATGACAATATTAATGATAACAATAATACTAAGTAATGATAATAGTAATAGTAATAATAATAACAATGATAAAAACAATAAAAAATACGATGATATATTGGAATAATCAATAGTATCTTTGTATTGCTAAAAAGTTAGTTCGTAAAAGTCTTAAAAGTTCATTGAATTTTTCCAATGTATTCGAAATTCGAAAACGAAATTGACAAAGAAATAATAAATATTACACGTGGGATTTGTAAGCGTTTAACTTTTTTTACTCACATTTCCTTCTTTTATTCAAGTATTGATGATTTTCGGAAACAATATTTTCGCTTTTTTACTTTAGCAATCAACAAGCTAAAGTAAAATGTAATTTATTGATATCAAAAACGATTCATTTAAAAATTAATCATTTACAATAACAGTTATTATCAGCATTTATTGTTATTCTTATCGTCATTATTATTGTTATTAATATCATCATTATTGTTATCACTATTACTTTTATTATTATCATAATTTTTATTGTTACTGTTGTCGTTAATTATTATCATTGTTAATTTTTATTATTATCAATATTTATTATTATTCCCGTTATTACTATTTCAGTAACATATTTCACACTTATCCCGTGAAATCATCACTATGTAATGATATGCGATTACTTTATAATTGATAAATGATTAGTATAATAGTAATAGTTGTATGAAGTCTCATACATTTTACCCAATCAATAATTCCATTTTCATTTTTATATCTTATACCTTTACAAAGTGATAACAGTTATCATTTTTCTTACATTCCTAATTAATCATATGATTCAGTTCTTGTAATAGTAATAAAAGTAAAAAACGAAATGAATGTTAACATCAAATTCATTTTTAGTAATCTCCACTTTAAATCTTACCAATGCAAAATGTGATCAAACATCTCTTTCCAACTAATTTTTCATATTTTCCTTACTCATTTCATCGATCCATCTATTATTTATCATATCTCTAATGATATTTTCTTATCTGATAAGATATGAAATATTAAATAATTAGAAATGAAAAAGCATTTGTTTTATTTTATTCCTTACTTTAACTTACTTTAATATTTCTTTTCCATTTTCTGCTTCTCACTTTTCTCTTCTCTTTCACCCCTTCCTTTTTTTCTTCACCTTTTCATTTCAATGAATATCTTAATTAGCTTCATCATTTCATACTATGATCGTGTCAATATGACGACAAATTTCATGAATGTTACGCACAACAAACACATACACATACACGCGCATACACACATACACATGCACAAATACAATGCACACATACACGCACATGCACACACGTACATTCATATACACACATTCACGCACATGCACACACATACATTCATGTACACACATTCACATATTCACATACACAAATACAATGCGCACATGCACACATTCACATACAAATATACACGTATAGACGTATACAGACACGGGCATGCATACAGACATACAGAAGAAGTATATAGATGGAAATGTGAGAATGGAAAAAACAAGCGAAGAAATAGGATGAGAAAAAAAATTGTTAATAAATGTAAAGAAAGATGGGAAAGAGTGTGTAAATGGAAGAGAGTGGAAAACATTCGTGGGAAATTTTTTTTTTAAATTATTAACTTTAAAATTTAAATTGTCTTTGTGCAGTAAAAATCAAAATAAAAAATTGTTCAATCATTTTTGCTAAAATTTATTTATAATATTTGAATTCAAATGAAATTATTTTCGTTCTTTTTTTTTTCCTTTTCCATTTCATTTTATGAGATAAACGGGAATGAGCGGGGGAGAATGAATGAAGGAAAGGAAAGGAAGAAAGGGTTTAGCATATCGGGATGAAAGGTGGGAAAAACGAAGGGGGAAGAGGAGGAGTGGATGAATAGGAGGAAGAGGAGGAGGAAAGAGTTCGTATGTTGGGGGTGGAAATGAGTGAAAGGCGGGAAAAAGGAAGGAGGGGGAGGAGGAAAAGGCGGGAAAAAGGAAGGAGGGAGGAGGAAAAGGCGGGAAAAAGGAAGGAGGGAGGAGGAAAAGGTGGGAAAAAAGGAAGGAGGAGAAATAGGAGGAAGGGGTTTGGTAGGAGGAGAAATAGGAGGAGGAAGGGGTTTGGTAGGAGGAGGAGGAGGAGGAAGGGATTCGGTAGGAGGAGGAATAGGAGGAGGAGGAGGAGGTAGGGGTTTGGTAGGAGGAGGAGGAGGAGGGGGTTTGGTAGGAGGAGGAGGAGGAGGGGGTTTGGTATGTTGTTTGGTTGAAATGGTGCCACTTCCATTTGCTAAAATGCTTCTACCGCCCCGTCATTCGGTTCCTGTTTATTCAATGTTCCATTCCATTCTCGGTGCTCTTTTCTCGCTTCCTTCTATTCCTACTTCAACTATCATTCATTTCTACATTTCTTCATTTACCTTAAAACGCATTTACCTAATTGCTAATTATAATTATCATTATTGCATCACAATAATTCTTCTAATATCATATCATAGACAGTAACTATTATCATGATTAATACTTACCATAATTATTGATAATAACGATAGCAATAGTTATAGTAGCAATGTTTATATCACCATTTTTATCATAATAAATAGTAATTATAATAATAATAACAACGATAGTAGTACTAGTTCTTGCGTGAAATATTGATATTGATATTGAAATATCAATAATATTACCGTTATTATTATTATTATCATATTGATTTCATCGAATGATTATTATTGATAACATGAGTATGATAGCAGTAATAGTAAAAACAGTAATAATAATAATAACAATAATAGTTACTAATAATAGTAATATTAATATTTTAGTGATATTTCATACAACTATCACTATTATTATCATCATTATATATTAATAATATTTTACCATCTGCTATTAAATTATTACCGCTATTATCACTATTATTATTTATTATATTATTATTGCTTTTATTAATATTATTATTACTTCCATTTTTATTCACAATTAATAATAATATTTTTCTACTCTTATTGTCGTTGATTTGTGAAATGATAAGAATAAGTATTATCTTATTATCATTATTATTATTGTTGTTATTATTAGCATATTGCTTCGGGAAGTAATAATATCATTTTATCTATTGAAAGGAATTTTTTATTAATAAATTTGAAATTGAATGAAATAAGATTTCATTAAAACTAACACTTTTTTATCACTATCTTTTGAATTGGATTATTACTTAAACTAATGTAAAAGTATAAAATTTGAAACAAAATATTGCTTAAATTAATTGCATTAAAATAATGCAACACCGTTGGATGTTGCGTAATATTTATTTGCATTAAAAATTAATTTTTGATGATGCAAAAATACGTCGTGCAATGACGCATGAAATGATGCAACTAATGATTATTTCATTATCATTATCAGTGATAAATATCTATCTATTGTTTCTATTTCAAATAAGCTTTCTATGATGCATGCATTTTTTCCTGCAAAATTTATCTCAAATGAGATTGCACATGCACGTTTAATTGGATACATGCATTTTAGTCTTGAATTTAAATAATACGTCAATTCCTGGAATGATGCTAATTTTGGTGTATTTCTTAAATAATTTTTTTTTTTTGAGTTATTCTAGATGGATTGAAAATTTAGTTATTGTTTAGTTGTGCACTTTTGCTTGCAGTCTTATTCGATAGCTTCTTTATCAAATTGGCCATGTTGAAATATCGTTTGTTGCTCAGCTTTAATCGCTTAAAATTTTGTTATAATAAAGCTTATATTGTCTATCGAGCATATCCTTTTCGCTTCATATATTCATTTCATATAGCTTACAATTCAAATTTGATTATTTTATTTTCATAGCATTGCTAATTAATTTTAGAAATTTTCTTCCTTTCATTCTATTTTTTCCTATTTTTCTTTTCTACTATTTAAATAATTTATTTTTCTTGAAGATTTCCCTCTATTTAAAATTTTATAAAATATCATAAATAATTTTTTGAAATTTTGCAAAATATAAATTTTTAACTTTTATTTTATTATTTTACATTTTTATATTGCAATTAAGTTTTTAAATTTTATAAAATATTATGAATAATTAAAATTTTACCAAAAATATTATAGATAATTTTTCACTTTCATTTTTTATAAATTATTTTACATTTTTTGTTTCTTCTTGTTTTCGTATGTTTACAATATATTTTCATTTTTCCATTTTTTTAAAATGATAATATGCAAATGATAAATTTACCAATGTTGGAATGAATGAATCATTGTTTGATTTTGTTATAGTTGTTGATCGAAATTATCAAATGCTGCTTTTCTTTACATTGGTTACCTAGCTGATATTTTCTGTTAATTTTTAATTTCATCTTTGATTATCATTTTCTTTTTTTTTTGCTCAATGTTTGCTTGCAAATTGTTTTGCTAATATTCATTTTATTCTTATTGATTTCTCTTATATTCTTTGTAATCTTTTGTAGCTTTTTCTTCTTTTACGAAATTAATTTATTCTAGTCGTAGCTAATTAAATTGATTTGTATCTTTCCTGCATTATTTTATTTAATTAACTAATTGAAATCTACTTCATGCTATATCCTTCTAAATAAATCTTTTCATTTCTATTAGTTTTGTTGATTTCCTTTTTCAGAAATATGCTTAATTCACTTTTTTTTTATCATATCAATAATTAACAGCTTCATCTATCATTTTCTGTATAATAAATAATTTATCATAAAAAATTTTGTTCATATTTATTTTACAATAATTATAATTAATTATGCATATTATCATCATTATTAATTATAAGAATTCAATATGCAGTTTTTGCAAATGGTAACAGTTATTTTTATTTATTTATTTATTTAATATTCCAACTTTGTTTATTGCATTTTAAATTTGAATTCTTTTTTGATGTTTTATATCGTTTTATTGCATTTTGAATTTAAACTTTCAATTTTTCTTTGTGCATTATCATTGATAATTGTTGAAGTATTACAATTGCAACACACCTGAACTAATTACTAATTATCTGGTAATTTATTTAAGGCCTACCTCATGCATTAATTGTGGTATTTCTCGACGAATTGATTTCCAATATTGATATTATGAAAATTTGAAGCAGAAATAAAACCCATAAATATTGGAATTTCTAATATTTGGAATATGTAAATATTCCTGTTACTATTACTATTACTATTACTATTACTGTTATTATCATTGTTTGGTACGGCTATAATTAATTACTGCTACCGTGATTATTTCCATAATAATTATCACTCTCATTATTAGTTGAAATAAATTTTAATTTCAATACTATCTTTATTCGTTTTTTAATTTTTTATTTTGAAACGAGCAATCTTCTCATATAATTTAATTTATTAAATAATAAATTTTGAAATTTATCAAAAACAAAAAAAAAAACGAAAAAATAAAATAAATCGAAATGCCATGGTGCTGTGGCCTAGCAAATACTGGTGGTACAACATCAACAGCGCTTATCACTTCTGAGAGTGATAATTTTGTTCAACAACCGCTAAATGCTACAAATACAACTGGAACTGCTAGACGGAAATCATTAATTATACCTGATAATTTTGGTTCCATGCTTTTGCAACCGAAAAAAACGGTTAGCGTGATTTTGCTTGCTTAAATTTTTAAATCAATCACTTTTTTCAATATTAATTAAATTTTAAATTACCATATTGTTATCATTATTATTATGATTAGTTTAAAAAAATATAAAATTCATAAACTCAAATAAGGCTAAAAATAATTTTGTTTAAATTTTAATAATTTTTATAACTGAAAATTTGTTCAATTAGTTCATTTAGTCTAATCAATTAATTAAGCTTAGTTTAGTCTAGTGAATTTGCTTAATTCAATTACTCCATTTATTCAATTAGTTCTTTCAAAAATATGTAAAAATTTATGATAGGTTATGACCTGAAATGTATTAGCTAATTTATCTTTCAATTTTATCACACTGTAGTAGCACATCTATTAAAGCTCTATTACTGTGCGTTTACTATTTGGCCGTATTAATTCCAATAATAATTATTATTCATTGAAAATTTTATCATTTATCATTTTTAATTCTTATCAAAAGTTTATCGGTTATTAATATCTTGTAGTATTTAAGAAGTTATCGTAATTAAAAATGATAAACTAGAAAAACTAAAAAAATATTTCTACTAAAAGTTTGATTTTGGAGTTATGGTAGGAATTAGTTAAAATTTAATTTTTAAATTGAAATTTTTTGAATTGTTAGTCAGAAAAAAAGGAAAAAAGAAAAGAAAAAAACCTGATGAAATGAAATTTTGATAGTAAGAAAGCGGAGAAACGGGGAGGCGGGAGAGCGGGGATTTGGTAAATGAGCAAAGATGTTTTCGTAACATTTTTCACGTTGGTAATTAATTCACATAAACAGGTCAAAAGTTGATAATTATTTTTTTATGCTTAAAATATGAAAATAAAATAGTTTATTTTATTTTAGAGTTTAAAGTTGTTTTTTTTTTATAAATTTAACAAATATCAATAAACAAAAAGAAGTATTAAATATAGATTATGAAAACCGGTGGAACCTGAAATTTCAAATATTAATTTAGAATAGGAAAATAAAGGGAAATGATAGGAATTGGGAAAGAATCTGAAGCTTGCATTTTAAATATAAAATTTAAAATGAGCATCTTATCATTTAATCTTCTAAAAATATAAATTATGGAACTCTGTAATATGAAAAAATTAATTAACAGAAAAAATTACTTCGATTACTTAAGGTGTTAATTAATGAAAGAATTTTTTTCCTTTATTGAAATGCTTTCAATAGCTTTCAAAAGATATCATTTAATCTTGTTTTGCTCGATATTATCGATATCATCGATGAAAATAGTCTGATTTTAATGATAATGATAAACCCCGCTGTTCTATTTATCATTCTATCTTATCATTTCTTCCATACAAGAATTTCAATTTATGAAATATCATTTATTGCTAATTATTGCGAAATAAAGGGAAGCAATTATGATATGATATGATAGAAGGATTGTGATCATGAAAAAAGAGGATTTGGTTTCAGAAAAAAGAATTAGACAGTGAAATGAAATTTCAATTTTACTAGTTGACGCATTAAATTAATTTTTTTCTAACTCATAAAATAGCTTTCATTTCTAAAATTAAAATTCTTACTCTTTTTCTCTTTTCTATTCCTCTACTAATAATTCTTCTTAAATATCCAACTTTTTTCCTGGTAATTATCGATCATTTTTTGGAAATTTCATTTTAGAATTGTAGAAATTTCAATAAAAGAAAATCGATATTTTTCCATATTATTTCATTTACCTATCTCACGTTCTTCTCTTCTCTCTCTCTCTCTCTCTCTCTCTCTCTCTCTCTCTCCCTCTCTTCATAAATCTTTCCTTCTTTGAATAAATTAACATTACTTACGTTAATTAAAACACTCAATTGCAGTTGATTTTTTGTTTTTTTTTAGTAAAAAATACTTTTAAAAAGTAAATTTCACTACTTATATAAATAGTAGAAACGAAAATAGTAAAAATATTTGAATTGCTGTAAATTAGGAAGGAAATATATGAAAGTATCATTTTTTTTTCCTTATCGACTATGCTATCATTCTATCAATTATGGTATCATTCTATTTTCACAAAACATGTTTTGCTAGTTTTTCTTTTCCCTTTTTTCCCTTCCTCTTTCTTTTTTTTCTTTCTACTTTAAATTTAATGAGATTATTATGTTGAATTAGGAAGAGAAAAGAAAAAGTGTGATAAAATAAGTAAAAGAAAACGAAACGTTTAAAGGATAAATGAGAGAAAATAAAATGTAAACAAATAATAATTAAGCAGGTAAATTGCTTTTAGTTTATAATTATTTACATATAAGTGGCATATAAATTCCCTTAGCATGCAAAATGTAAATTAATTTAGGTGTAATGCATTTTGCATGCAAAACGTAGAATACAAAATGCAAGTGCAAATGTAAAATAATACATTAAAACGCGGAAATGTAAAATAACGCAAAATACGAAAATGCAAAAATGAAAAAAAGCAAAATAATGTAAAATGGGAAAAAGCAAAATTTGAAAAACGTTGAAAATTAAAATGCTTGGAAACGTGTCTTATGCATAAATTTATCACATTTGGTATGATTGCAAAAGAATTTAGAAGTGAAAAGTGTAATATAAGCAAAATTTAAGATAAAAATAATAAGTATTTTGATTAATTGAAATCATTTATTTATCATTATTGGCGGATAATTGAAATTAAGGTTAGAGTAATAAAAAAAAGATTTTTTTTTAAATATTGATAAGAAAGTTTAGGATAAATGAAATAGTATGTCTTTAATATTTAATTAAATCATTAGCATGCTAGTATTATCATTGAATTGTTTGTTGTATAAAGTTAATTAATGAGAAAAAAAAGGAGATTCTTTTTTTCGTCTTTTTTTTAAATGATATAAGCCATGAAATATAAAAGAAATGATAACTGATATTATTGCGATAACGAACGTATTGATATCAAATATCAATGATTACATGATTATTTCATCGCAAAAATATCTCCAATTACCATTTCTTTTCAACTTCTCACGTTTATTTCAATAAATAAATGAAATTTTCTTTCATATTTTTGGCAGATGATAAATTTCGAAAGAGAGAGAAAGTATCATTGAGAGCGATATGATCTGATAAATAATAATGATAATGATGTGAAAATACAAATTGTGAGTTAACTACCGTATTTTTGATTCATTAAATCGATGAATATCACATTATTTTTTTGCTACTATTACATTATTCTTATGATAACAATCATTATCATTATTACAGCCATTAATATATATCAATAATTATTATCATCATTATTATATTTATCATATTATTATTTACTTATTCATTATTCATTATTATTAATTGTTTTTATTATTAATATTATCATCATTACTATGATTATTACTAATTATTGTTATCACTTTTTTGTTACTGCTGTAACAAAAACAGTCTTCGTTTTTACTTTTCAAAATTGAAACTGTAACAGTTGAAGATTTATTTCCCATCTTATGATCGGAATTAATCGTTAGAAGTCAAAGGTTAGGGAAACATTATTGCATAATTTTTTATGCAAATACATGAATTATCGATATTTCCTAAATTGAAAATGACCGTATATATTATTTTGTCGAAATGTGAAATAGAGTTAAATTTTACGATTATTCAATTTGCGGAAATCATAATCATTGCAATGAATAAATAAAATCGTAAAGTACAATTCCCTTTTTTTTGGAAATTTTTTTCATATTTTTTTGATTTCAACAAATTATAAACTAAAAAATTGAAGTATCACAGTATAAATTCAGTATTATTATTATGTATTATGATAAATTCAGTTATCATAATACAATACAAATTGTAAATTTAAAAATTTGATAAAATCCGAGAAATTGTAATAATTTACGTTTTGCAGTAATTTTCGTACCTATCAATGGAATATCAAATTTTCGATAAAAATTTGTGCAAACTTTGCTTATCATCAAATTGACATATGAAAGCATAAATGTAAAATCGGAAAAAGAATTTTTTTTTAATGAATTTTTTAAATTCCTCATCTTTCCTTTTCTTTCCCAAGTTGCTTTAAATTTTACCATGCAAAATGTATTTCTTCAGGCAAAATGAAGGATTTATTATTTTTCTTCTTTCTACTTTTGTCTCACAAAATATTTATTATCATCAAAAAGTATAACATTTTTATCTTTTCATTTATGATTTTAGAGTAAACGAATTTACTGAAGTTTCATTAAATTTCATTAAATCACTAAACATTTTAATCATTCATATCAATATCAAATTCATATCAATCTGTTTGATAGATATCAAATTATAAATTTTCTAGACAAAGATTGTAGATAACTTAACATTGTACTATTTTCATTATTTTAGGTTAAATATTTTACAATTAAATCAGATCGGAAAATGATAAATGAAATAAATAATTTGAAGAAGCAAAAGTAGTTTTTGTAATTAGAATTAAAGAAAATATGATTTCGTAATTTTATTTTTCATCAAAGTTTTTTTATCAATGTAACTTCTATTTCTCAAATGCAAAAAAAACCATTGCTGATATTTTTGCTTTGGAATCGATAGCAGACGATAACGAATAATATCATCTGACCGGAAGTGTCAATATCTTCTCCTTCTCTCTTTCTCTTCCTCTTTGCTCTTTCTCTCTTACTCTTCTTCTTTTTCTCTCCCTTTGCAAAATTATCCTTGAAAAATTGTAATAATAATTCAAGATTTATTAATAAATATAACGGAATTGTTCTAAAATATTTTTAACAGTTTTCCTGATATTTTGGTAATCTCTTCGATAACTCTTATGGCAATTTTTATTAATCAGTTTACTTAATTAATCTTTTTCTCCTTTTAATTTTGTGATTTTTTCTATTTGGAATAAGATATTAATATGAATGTAAGTATAATTATTAATCATTAATACAAAAGTCAATCAATTTGATTGTTAAAGTGAATTTGGTATTCTATTCTTGAAATCGATGCCAAACCGTAATTTTCATAAATTTTCCTGGAAACAACAAGAATATCGTATCCTTGTAAGATGTCACAATCTACCGTACCACTTGACATATTTATAGTATATTATTTGAACAAAAAGAAATTTAAAGGATATAAGGGTTATTTGAAAAAGGATGATGTCATATGACAAATGATTTTACAAATAGTCTGTAAATTTATTTCTCTTTTATTTTCATTGGAAAAAAATCCAAAGAAAAAAAAAAGAGAATGACGTAGAAAAGAATGCCAAATAAAAAAAAAGAAGAAAATTGATAACAAATCATTTTAATATGCAAATATTTTTGGTTTGAAAAAAATTTTTGCTATAATTTTAAGGTTTAAAAATTGACAATTTGTCAGTGATCATCAAAATTGTACAGTTGTAGTTAATTTGTATAGTGATTTATATATGTGATTATTATATGATATATTAATAAAATCAGATGCTGGACAAAAAATGATAATTTTGATAATCTTTAAAATATCAATTTTTACAAAAGAATTTTTAAATGCAATAAAATTAAATGGAGGTGATGCTTTTTGATCAGACTGATAAATAATTTACCTGTTAATTTCCTTAGCAAGAAGAAACTCAGTCGATTATTAAATTTTTTAAATGCTTTAAAAAGCAATTAATCATTTTAGAATTTGAAAAACGTTGAATACATTTTTTATATATTTTTTATATTTTGGTATTTCATTAAATACTTATCATTGTGTGAGCAGAAGTGATAGTTAACTAATGATTAATTACCGACAAGTAGCACATGCGTTTAAATATACTTCCGGTATACCTTTTCCATATGATACAGCAAATAAAAGAAAGAATTTGGAAAAACTGATAAATTCAAATTATCATTTCTTATTTAAATTTATAATTATAATAATATTAATCAAATAATGTACACATTTCTAATAAAATATAAAAGTTAAAAATTCAGTTAAAGGATCCAAAAAAAATCAAATTGCAATAATTTCTATAATTCAATTCATTTAATTAATTTTATTGTTTTGAAAAAGATGTTCATGGAAGAAAAAATTGAACGAACATTTTTGATCGAATTAACCACATGTTTTGATATTGATCGTTTATGTTTACGATAAAAAAAATGATCTTTGAATTCTTGCTATGATAAAACTTTGAAATCTAAAAATGCCAGATGAAATTGATTAAAGATTTATTATTTAAGGGAAGTGTTGAAACAAAAAAAAATGATTTGATTAAAATAAATTTCAAAAATATAATTCAGTTTTTTCATGGATACTTAATTTGACTATTGGTAATATTAAGTTTTGTAAACTTTGTAATAAATTAGCCGGAAATAGGTTGTTGAGAAAGAACTGGTAAGACGTTTAGAAATAGGAAAGGAAATAGCATTTCGTTTTAATTCATTTATAATTGATGAACATTGATAGAGAAAAAAACAAAAGAAAGAAAAGGAGGAAGTGGAATTTTTCAATGTTTTGAACGATTAATGATAACAAAGATAAGAGTGAAAAAATTAACGAAAGTAAAAAACAATATTAGGGAAAAAGTAATTAGCTATAATAAAATATATAGTATTAATTCATTTACTTTCAAAAAAGAAAGAGAAAATAAGCTTGAAATCTGCACAATAAACACTATAATAATTATTTCCATAAATTCCATGAATGACGGTATTACAACAGACTATTAATTTGTATTTATCGCGGGAGTAAAATGATATTTTATAAGGTATTAAAAATAAATCAATTATAAGAAAAAGTGAGAAAGAATTTGAAATTATTTCATCGAATTAGTTTTTGTAATATACAAATACCATTTGAAAAACTAATTTCAAAAAACCATTTTAGGTTTCAAATTTTAAGAATTTTTATCATCTATTGGTAATTCAGGAAAACCGGGAAACCTTTAAAACTTGATATTTTTATCAAAAAAAATGCTTTTTTCTTATCACTAAATTAATTAGCAACTTTAAAACTCCTATAAACTTTATTACTTTATTATTTCATCGCCATAAGTTTGCTTTTTAATTATAAAATTTTAATTACAGGTTTCTTCTTTAAGTCTTCCGGACTTCTTTTATTTATTCTGATTCATTTTAATAATGAATTTTAGGTTTATATTGTTTATTAAATCTACACAACAATAGTTTCTGATTATTAATATTATGTTAATTTAAGATTATACTAATTATGGTACTATATTTATGTACGACTATACTATAGCTTTTTTTTTTCGTGCAAAATAATTTATTTTTTATTCGCTCCTTTTTTTGGTTTTTTAAATTCATGCAAATTACTATTTCATTAATATAAATTAATCCTTAATGATTAATTTAACTTTTTATTAGATTCATTGCTGAAAAAATTTAAAAAAAAATTTTTTTCCATATTTGTTTTGGTATATTTATGTAGCAACTGATTACTGTTGTTTCAAGTATAAATATTATTAGATAATTATGATGATTAAACATTATTGGATAATTGTGATGGTAATTATGATGAATTTATCAGATAATTATGATGATTCTCTTTTTGTAAAAAATAACGATCTTTTTGTAAAGATTTTATAAGTAATATGTATGTAAATGAATAATTAATTGCCTGTTTGCCATAGTTTATAAATAGTCATTCATATTATTAATAATATTAAGATATCATAAGGTGCTAATAATAATAGTTTTTGGTGATAATGATAATTATAATTGCAATAATAATGAAGGTAACAACAACAGATAATAATAATTAGTAATAATAACAATAATAATAGGCAATAATGTAAGCAACAGTAACGATAGCAACAGTAACTTTTTGAGTTATAAAGTTTTTGATTCATAATTTTATCTGAACAGAAAAAATCAGTTAAATAATTGCTTGATTCAAGTTATCTTTGCTTTATACTTTTATAAAACAAAAAAAAACTTTAATCTGCAACATAAAAAATTTAATGTCAGGTTAACCTATGAATGTGATCAGGTATATAATTCTAAAAATTTGTATGCGTGAAATCATATAAGTGAATAGAGTAGTCGTAAAATAGTTAGTTATTTTACCCTAAATTATTTTTGTTTCTTATTTATCTTAGAATGAAAAATACTTTACTCTATAGCTTATGTTAATCTATAAGCGCGGTCAGGTATATTGTTCTGAAAAGTTGTAATCGCTAAATATTATTATGGTACCACGGTACTGATGAATACTATGGTACTAGATGAATAGAAGAATCATAAAATAACCGATCATTTGCTTAATTTACATTTTTTTAGCTTACTATTCATCATAGTTATTCAAGTAATATTGTAAGAAAATACAAAAATTCAGTTTTTATAGGCAATGTTTGTAACAGGTAATCGACAACCAATTGATTGCCTTTTTATTGAAAGTCTTCGATCAAACGGATGGCAAGTATGTTACCTTTCTTTTCTTTCACTTCCATCTATTCTTTTCATTTCAATTTGCAATTTGAAAAATTAAAAAAAATTTTTTTAGATAAGGTATATTTTTTTATTTAAAATCTTTGCAGATTGTTAAAACGGGAGCAGGTGTTGCAGAAGTTAATTATCAGCAACAAAAGCCATTATTAGTTCTGGTAGATATTCGCCTACCTGATATCGCTACGTTTATCAAGTAGTACAGTTTATCATTTGTAATCAGGACAGCATACTTTTAAAATAAAAAAGTTTTTTCAAACATACATCTTTTATTTCCGATAATCAATAATTCATTCTAATGGATTTTCGGAGAGGAAGAAATTTCCAATTAAATCGATCAAGTTTTTTGCTTTCCATGAAAGATACTAAAGAGCTATTTAAATTCATCTGTTGAAATTTTAAATCGCCTGTTAACCTAGCAGTAATTTGCATAATCGTATTTTCCTTTTTTTTTCGTTTTGTCTTAAATATATTTGTGAAAGTTAAACTTGAATGTTTTTGTTTTACTTTAATAGTCTCATCTAAACAGTATACTAAACTATTATATATATGGTAAAATTATTTTAAATCATTGAATCCGGTTTTTTTTAGTTAAGAATACTCTGAAGTTTTATTGGAATTAAGAAAAAAATTTGTCTTTCAATCATGCAATTTTGCTATTAGTTAAATTAATTAGATAATTAGTTTTTTGTTTTTGTTTGCTTGCTGTTTTGTCTTTTTAATAATTTAAATTGCAGAGCCATGCATTGCCTTCCAACGTCTGACGAAGTATTTTTTGCCGCACTATCAGATAGGTAATTTATATTTTGTTTGGTTTTTTTCTCTTTTTGCTCTTTTGCTTACATTTTATTATTATGTGAAAGTTTGGAAAATTTTGTAATTTTTAAAAAATTTTTAAAACTTTCAAACAGTTTTATTTTTCACTATAGTAATTTCATTATAGGATGATATCTGAGAAACGTAGACGTTGGCTTTCACAGTCTAGTCTTTGTCATGTAAGTTTGTTAATTTTCCTGCAATGAAAATTCATATATATCATTTAATTTTAAATAATCAAATTTAAAAATATTATGATATTTAAACAACTTTATATATGTTTTGCGGAAGATTCTGAATGAATAGCATACTTTGTAGATATACATATGATAAATAGATAACATAATGATTAAGTAATATTGTATCTTACTACTGTAAGAAGAGGAAGACAAAAAAGTCATTGATAAAGATGGAATTTTTTTGATGTCATTGGAATCATAGGTTAAAGATACGGAAATAATCATTTGAATTATTTTATTCTGTAATTTCATCTACTGTTTTCTAGTAGTAATAAACGCGATATCTTAGATCGTTACATTCAAGTTTTTATCATTTTCTTGTGAAATTCGATTTTCACCTATAAATATTTGCCGTTTCTTTATATTATCTATTTTATATCGCACTCATTGAATTTAATTAGATGATTACTCCATTAAAAATCATAGTTTGAGTGATTTAAAAAATTCAAAAATAATAAACACAAAATACATATTAAATATTTATATCGATTAAATTTAATAAATAATATAAATCGCATATTTCTATTAATGAAATTAAATTGATTGTTATACTAGGAGTAAATTCATACATGATGATTTACAGGTTTTTGTTTCGACGTCAACGGATATTTCTCTTTGTGAATTATTTGCACGTCTCGTGAATCGTTTGCGTGCAACTCCAGCTTTATTCGCTGTTCTAGATGAGGTATTATTTATGATATTAATTAAGTAAACAAAAATAATAATCGATTAGTTGTATATTAGGAACAGGAAAATACTAACTTTGTAATCATGATATTTTTTCCATATTTACAATAGTTATGGTATATGAGTATGATCACTGAGACAGATATTGTTTTATAGGTATATCAACCAATTGAAATATGTGATAATGCCTTTAATGTTCAATACATAAATCGCGCCTATGAAATAAGTATTGGTTGCAAGCGGTAAAGTCTTTTCTTTTAATGTGCTAATGATCTTATCAAATGATAGAAAAATATTGAATTTTTTCATGATACGATAATCTCTCAGTAATGCGATAGTTACAGTATATTATAAACGACAGAATTGTTACTGTTTATTCTAAATAGTAGAACAGATCGCCTACGCAAATTACACGAAGTAGAATCATTTTTTTATTACAAAAATAGTATTATCCTTCTTTTTTATAAATATTTTAAACTTCATGAATGCTTAAATAATTGTTAATACTTAAATAAAGATGTTAATACTTTATTTAATAAAGAAGCGTATTTTGACATGACATTATATATTTCCCTTTTACAATTAAATTAACTTTTTTTAAGGAGTGAAGTGCTCGGTACAAAATCATCTGAAATTCGACGAAAATCACTGCAGCAAAAATATTCCATTCGATGGAAAGATTTTATTACAACAACCGTAGCAGAAGGTGAAGTAGGACGAAAAGGAAGTTATGAATGGCAATGTATACAAGTACCTGGCAGTTCTAATAGGTAGGTTTATTATATTCAAAAGTTGATATCAATTACTTGCTAATACCGTACTATACATTATTATCATTGATATCTATTTCCTGATAATCCTGTAGTATCCATTACTATCATTGGTATTCATTGCTGCGATTGGTATTCATTACTATCATTAATATTCATTACTATTATTGATATCCATTACTATCATGAGCATTTATTATTTAATATTCCATTATTATCTATCACTATTAGCATCCATTACTAATATAGTCTTATCACATGACATATAAGTAAATGTATATATATAACAGTACTTTCAAGAAAAGCAAAGATTTGCAAACTTTTAGAAATATCTGAATAGTATATTCTGAAACAGATAGATAGTGGTAAATATCTCGTGATTAGTAGAAACACTCTTAGTATATTATCAGTTCATACAAAACTGATTAGCAATTAATAAAGTATTAAATATTGGTAAACGTTCGTACCACTATATTATATTAGTACTGATAATTTGTTTCAAAATAATGATTTTTTTAATTTAAAATATGCAAGATGTTTATGCTTAAAATTATAGCAATAAGATAATTGTACGTAATAAATTTTCCAGTGAGAGATAACCCAAGATATTTATACTAATTTATTGAAATGATTAATTATTAATTGAGGGGATAAATTTAAAATATTATTTATATGTAAACTTGAAAAGAATAAAATACTTTCTAAACTTTTCCTTCTCTTATAGTCAACAATTTGTTTATTTGAAACGCTATAATAGTGAATCACCGTTGTATACCACAAATACGACAGTACGAAGTGAACGAACTCAAACAGCGCTTGTCGATGCACCTATCAGTGAGGTAAATTTCTACCTATAAAGGTATTAATTCTTCTTTTTGTTTTTAATCTTTTCTGTTTTATTTATGATTTAACTCGTTCTTTGTTATTGCGCTTACATTTTCTTCTTTTCTTTCACTCTTATTCATATGTATTTAATTAGCAGTAAAATTTCATTTTTTCTTTCTCGCAAACTTTTATGTTATTTGCACTATAATAACACTTTAAATATTTGCAAGTACAGTAAAATTAAGCACTAATTTTACATTACAGTATCAATTACAAGCATTAATCCTAAAAATACTAATTATTTCTTAATCGCATGAAAACTACGACGTAATACTGAATTTTTCCTTCTAACGGTTTGATTTGATTTTATATCATTATTTTTCTCTTATCTTTGTAAATTTTTTTTATTTTTGTAAAAATAATTTAACTGTTAAATGATGTGAAATGAATCAAGAATGTACGTTAATTATGATAACACTTTTAATAATTTATCTGGAATGAATCTTAAAGTAATCTTTAAGCACTTTCATGGGAAGAATTATCACTATGTGATAAGAATACTGTTAATTTCTCATTTGTTTAAAATATATTGTTATGCAATGCATGCAATTTGATAATTTATTTATCGATTTTTGCCTGAAGTATAAATCATTCATATGAAATGATAATATCATCTGGACATTAATAATGATTATGAATTGAATAATCATTCAATGTTGATACTAACCTCCGACTACTATTATCTTGAAATTTTATATATTGATTTCGACAGAGCTTTCGTACAGTTAAAGTTATAATTCAAACATATTTGTTAGAATGGTGATAATGATGATATAATGTTTAATTGCAGCTAGTAGAATGTAATTTTGAAAGATTGATGAAATAACAATTAGAACATCGTAAAATCATTGCAGCAATGAGATTAACTGATAATTATTATCTCATCTATACGTTTGACGGTCTGTGAACAAAGAATTTATACATCTAATAATGATAATTATGTAAACATAATTATAATTACTACTTTTATATAAAGTAATTGATAAGACATGTAAACACTCAAAAAAAAATCAGCAAAATCAATTTCTTAGAAACTTTGCAACCTTATAAAATAAACATTACCAATGTACTTATAATTTGTTTCTTAAATTTATTTAATATTGTAGTTGAATTTTTCTTTCTTAATATAATTTCTTTGATTAACGATTCAATTTTTTCATCTATAATTCTTTTCTAAAAAAAAAGAAAAATTAAAATTCAATTCATTTGTGTGCATTTCTTTCCAAGTAAATTTAAAGTTAGTGTTTAACAAACCTTAAGCTATTTAACTAAAACAATTAATTATCTTCGTGATTTGCCCTCTAATGAATTTTTAATGAAAATGAATGGTAGAACTTTCCGGTTTTAACTTTATTGTCATTGAGATTATTAAGAAGGTTCATTTAAATTCTAATCGTTAATTACAAATTTTTACGTAGTAAAATCATTGCTGTAACGATTTAAATCAAGATTTCAATTAAGGATTTCATGTTTTAATTATAATCATTACAGTAATAATAAATTTAAATTCAAAGTTTGGCAATTTGATATACCTCAAACATAATATTCAAAACAACGAATTTATTTATCAAAATAATTCATATTTTGAGGTATTATTCTCATTACGTGATGCTATGATGCGCGTGGACGAACAAACTCAACAGCTTCTACGTGATGCAATTAGAGTTAGTAAATTTGCATATTAATGAAATACTATGAGAACAACAACTTTAGCTATTTTTTTGTAAGAAAAATGTAAGAAATGTAAAAAATGTCTTTTAGATACCATTTCTTAGATAATTTTAATTTTTATCATTATAAAGTATATTTATAAGTTCGTAAAATATCTTCCGAAAATGGAATTGCATCATTTTATTTGCTTCAAAATGAATGAAATATTTTTGTTTTGACTTTTTGATTCTTAAATCAAAATAAAGAAGCAATAAATTTGAGCGTGACGACTAGAAATGACGAATAATTAAGTATTTAGTATATTAAAGATTTGAGTTGAATTATGATTGTCAAAGGGAGATTTAAAATAATGTTGTATGTTATTTCATTGATAAAATAAATATGCTTGAAATATGCCTTTATAATAATAATTTCATGAATCTTTATTTTAAGTGTAGAATGTAATTAATTAGAAATTGTAATTATTGTTTGACTATCTTCATCTAACGCTAATTTTTTATTCACATTCATTCTATTCTATTAGATCATACTTTCCTCATTAATACTTTCATTGAAGCTGAATTAACCATGCAAATTTTACACCTTAATTAGAAGTTCATATTTCACCACCTAATTAAAAATTTCACGAAGAATTTTACAAAATAGATTTTCAGCTATTGTTTCAAAATGAAAATTATGTTAATAAACGTTTTTTTTACGGTGTAACATTTTGTTCAGCTAATATTCCCATGTTTTATTAATCTTTATTTAAATTATAGTCCCTTTTCTTTCTCATTTTCTCTTTATACTAAAGAATTTAATTAATTATTCTCAGGTATTATCGTCATCTGAATTATATGCACCAACAATTACACGCTTCGGTAACAATGATCGGATTGCAACTGGTTATTACGATGGATTAGTACGTGTAAGTTTTTTTGTTCTTTTCCTAAATTTTTACTTTAATTTAAATATGAAATTTAAAAACTGTATTTCATAATCTTTATAAGGATATTTTATATACATCGAAAAATATGCATGCGTATATGTTCTTTTTACTTCGATCTTTATGCTTGGCTTTTATTCTTTCACCTTTACTTTTTGTTCTTCGATTTTTATTTTTTGATCGTCCTTCGCCTCTTTTTGTCCTTCGTTTCTCGATCTTTGCCCTTCGCTCTTTATACTCCGGTCTTTATTTTTGGACTTTATGCTTTGTCCCTTATTCTTTGATCTTTATTCTTTGTTCTTTGTTCTCTACTTTTTTTTGGTTTTTTATTCTTTGTTTTTTTATTCTCTATTCTTTGTTCACATTCCTTTATTCTTTGCGCTGTTTCATGTTCTCCTTTTTCATTATCATTTAATGTTCCATGATTCTTCCTCCTCATTTTTGTTCTTTTACCTTCCCTCGTTTTTCTTTTATTCTTATTCTTTATCCTTCATTAATTATTTTTTCCTATTATTACTGTTAATCAGTTCTTTCTCCATTGTTTAAGTAATCATTACTATTTTATTATGACCATCATTGTTGTTTGCAGATTCATCATATGCCCCGAAGTCGAAAACGTTCCGTTGTTGATGCGTTTAAAGTTAAGCGTAAATCGAATAGTTTCGATGGTTGTCGACGTGTTTCAACGGATGTACGAAGCGCTTTATTAAATGATACTCAATGGAATTTCGATATTTTACATTTAGAAAGAATTACAGAAAATCACGCACTCTCACATTTAGGCACAAAGGTAACTGTGATGAATGGAGAAGGAATTAAAAATTTTTTCTTTTTCTTGTAATCGATGAAATTTCATTCAGTCACAGTGACGTCAATGTATCTAAATATCTGAATATATCTAAACATACCTATATTTATATTGAATCTTTCTTTCTTGCATCATTTTTTTAACTTTAAAATTTTTTTAAAAAATTTAAAAATTTTTTAATTATTCAAAGCAATTTTAGTTTTCGAGAAAATAATTATAAAATTTAGGGAGATATAGAAGAAAAAAAGAAAGGAAATAAAAGAGTACAACACAGATTTCACGTATTCTACGTCACGTGTTATAGATATTTGAGCGTTGGAAGGTTCATGAAACATTGAAATGTTCAATGGATTTAATTACACGTTGGTTTGATGCGATTGAAGCTAATTATCACGCAGTAAATCCATATCATAATGCTACACATGCAGCCGATGTCTTGCAGGTTATTATGATACCTCTTATTATTTTATTTATCGGTAATACGTAATGGAAAAAAGTTTGTTTATTGTTTAACATATTTTGTTATTCTACTATAAATTTGTTTTGAACCTAATATATTTAATTCAGAAAGAATAGTTATAGTTTTAAATATTCTGTTTTCTTTTCTATTCATTTAATAGTGAAAAATATTTTTATTGTTTTACTTTAATTTTTATTATTTCTCTTTATATCCTGTAATATCTTTCTTATCTCTTTATATACGTTTTATATTCTTTAAGAGTTTTGTATATATTTTTAAGATTACGTAGGATATTAAATAGAATTTTGAAAATCCTCAACAATTTTTTTTAGGTTAATTTGTGTCGAGCAATTCCGATTCAGTTATAAGATGATATTTGTATTCGGCAGATTTTTGATATAATCCGAAAATCCACTATATATTTCAGGCCACATCATTTTTTCTTGATTGTCCTACTGTTGCTCATTACGTACAGGAAGCACATGCTACCGCAGTTTTAATAGCTGCCGCTGTTCATGATTTGGATCATCCTGGTAGATATTTGATCTGTATTTTCTGATTTAGGTCATAACAGTAGGTATCTTATGATTTGGATCACTCTATCCTTTTATATTTGAAATTTTGCTTTAATTTATTGTCTGATAGCTTTTTTTAATTCGTTTCTTTTTTGGATAAATGAACTCTAATCTAATGTACGATTGCCAATCTTATTTTTTATAGACAAATATTTCATGCATGACTAAGATATTTCTTAAACAATTATTTTTTTTAGCTAATATGACGTATTGATATGATATCATTTAATAAGAATTCATTTTTATTTGTTTAAAAAAGTTATCAATGAAATGTCGAAAATATTCAACTTGATAAGTAGTATTCATACAATAATTATTTGAAAATCTCAATATTTCTTTTTTCTAAGAAATATACAGGAAAAAAGGAATGAAATAAATGCTTTTTTAACAAAAATATGAGACAAACAATGATTTTTTTTTGTTATTCGAACAAATACATAAATGATTGTTGATATCATTCTGAAACAGTTAATTTAATTGAATTAATTATGAATTACTAACTTACACGAAATTACTGCTTAAAAAAAGAGGGATTAATTTCAGGACGTGGTAATGCTTTTTTAATAAATACTCGACAACCGTTGGCATTATTATATAACGATCAATCAGTTCTGGAAAACCATCATATTGCATTAGCATTTCAGCTTACCTTACAAAGTAACAGTAATATTAATATATTTGCTGGACTTACACGTGAAGAATATACATCATTACGGCAAGCTGCTGTTGAAATGGTTTTAGCTACTGATATGAGTCGACATTTTGAATATTTAACGAAATTTCAACAAGTTGTTGCAAATTTAAAGGTATTAATTAATCTTAGTAAAAATTTTAGCAATTGTTTTACGCTTAATTATATTACTTTTTGACTTATTATTGTCTTTTTTCTCTATAAATATATAATTAAAATTAAATTTAATCATAATTTTAAAAATTTGAATGGAAATCTGAGAATTGAATTAAGATAATTGGAATAATAATCTCTGTTTTTAGCCATAATTTCGTATTCTTTTAAATAAAAAAAAAACAAATTTGCAATCACTTTTCCAAAACAAATGAAATCGAAAAATTCATTCAACTTATCGTTACAATATTATCAATCTGATATTTTATTCATTGAAAATAATTTTCCTCTTTTGAGGAAATATTTGCTGTAAGAATGTTGATTACTTCTAAATGTTTACTTTAAGTTTTAAATATTGATTTTCTTGAAATGTTTTAGAATGAAAAATTTTCAGGGATTTTAGGGATTAAATTTTACTTTAAAGTTCGATTTAAAAAAAAAAGAATGAAAAAAAAATTTTAAGGATAATGAAGAACATGAGAATAATACATCGCTAACAATTTGTCGAATGCTAATTAAATGTGCCGATATTGCTAATCCAACGAGAGAATGGGAAATATGCGAAAAATGGGCAAGGCGTATTGTTGAGGAATATTTTGATCAGGTTTTTCTGTATTTGATTAATTTAATTTCATTTTTATCAATTTATCAATTAATAAGTTAAGTAAATGATTTCATACTATTCAATATGTGAATGAACTAAAAGAATCATTATTCATTTAATTTAATATATAAATTTACCAATTAGTAAATCGATTTAGATATAGCAATGAATTATGAATTGAAATAAATTATTAATAACATAATTTTTACATTAATTAATGATAGGAATTGGCTATGTGAACAAAATAAAAATTATCAATCCTAATATTATAATTTATAAATATATTAATAATAAATGCTTATCATCATTCTTATCACTATTTTTGATTAATAATATGTCGATTTTTTTCAATTTTAGGATTAAAAAAATTCTTTACAATGTAAAAATCAAATATTGAGTAAAAAAATAAGAGATACAAGAATTTTCATTATTTTTTATTTGCAACTTGATCTTTTATTCTTTATTAGTTGAAAAAGTATGTAGGATTAAAATTTTTTCTTTATTATTAACCAAAAACTAACTTTTTTTCTGGCATATTCTTTCAAATTTTTATGTTAAATGAATTCAACTTATCACGGATGTTTAAAAATTGCAATTATATGTTATCCTTTTTGCATTGCAATTTTTGCAAAATTAATGAACGTATAAATTTATTTATCATCCAGTTATTATCATTTTTTT
>JABVXU010000404.1:0-49110 GCA_013365365.1 Cruorifilaria tuberocauda
CATAGAAATTAATTTAAAAATATTTGAGATTAGAGATTAAGATCAAAAGATTTTACGACATTTCGGGTTTTCCGACATTAATCAAAAAATAATAATTATGTATTTTTTTTACAAAAGTTGACATTTTGTAGTTTTGTTATAAGCTAAAGTTTAAAATTTAAAGAGTTAAGCCATCATCAGTCAATATTTGCCTATTCTTGTAACCCATAGCAACCTTTTAGGAAATTTCATAACACAAACCACGCATGCACGCACGCATGGACGTACAAACATGTACACACGTGCGTAAAGACATATGGGCACACATATGTTTACATCTGTTTTAATTTCAAATTATTCTCTTCAGAATATCTTATAATGATCCTTTAGTGTCATTGTCACATTGAAATCTCTGAGAAGTCTCATTTCATCGATTAATTTTATTTAGAAGATACGAAAACCCCCGCGAAATCCCATGATGTTTATTTATTGCTTAGAATTAAAAAGAATAGCAAGGTTTGATAATTCCCTGATAATCAATGATTATATTTCATCCGCATTATTTCTACAGTCTTTAGAAGCAATGCTTATTTATGAAACTAAAGATAGGAGTGATAATTAAATTTGGTATCAAAATGCTAACATCAACCTTCGATTCAAATCTTCCATTCAGTATTTCAGCAAGGAAACATAAAATTAATGAAGTAAGTAAATTTTGTATAAATGAAATTTGAATTTGCAACATAAATTGATATAAATGTTTTTTTTTTTACATCGAATTCCTGAATTTCATCATTCCACAAGTACTTAATAGCAATTATTTTAATATAATATTTCAGGAATATTCCTCTACCAATACACGAATAATATTTGATCAATCTAAAAAAGAGCCATATCACTTTCATTCCGGTTTTCGACAAATTCATAAGAGATTACGCAACGATTGGCGTTTAGAAATGTTAGTATTACCTGTAATTAAGTAAGATGATAGCAATAATTTATAAGATTTAAAGTAATTAAGGTGTTATGAATGACTATTGTAATTCAATAATGAGCGATACAACAAGAGTGATACATTCAATCGATGAATATCTGTGAATAAATTTCTCGTAATTCTAAATTAAACTTGTTGGAAAATTTCTAGTAATACGGACGAAATTAATGCAAATATCTTCACTGAATGCTGCTTATTTGTTATACCATACCCAAAAGCGAAATTTTCACAAAATGAGGTAAGCTTCATATTTTAAGAAAAGAATTTAATTTTTTCAACTCATCTTGTATAACTTATGCAAAAATAAACATATCTGTACAATCAGAGTATCGTTATACTGTAAAATCTGCTGCAGAAATCCTTTCCAGTATCAATTAACTCGTTTAGCTTTCTATTCGAATAGCATAATTCAGTGTTTCGCTTGTATATCACTGTGATATCTATGTACAAACCATTTTATTTCTTGCATGTGATGATCTCATTATGCATAGCTGATTCTTTATTCATAATCCATAACTACACGATGGTCATAATTTATGAATAGTAATTGTCATATTTTAAATTGATCGTCTTTAAATAGAAACTTCAGAATTTTCAATTTAGTTAATTTATTTTATTGATTTGTACATAATATATATGAATATTATTGTTATTATTATTATATTATGAATACAGAAATTGTTTAATTAAACCATGATTAACAGTAATTAATGATAATCTCACTTTAGATTGATCATCTGAAACATTTCATCGATGATGGCAGCAGTGTATTAATATTAATGAGTGAGGGAGGTGAACAAGCTGCTGATACAAACATTAATGTTTTACTTGAACAATACGATGTTGCTTGTAATAATGGTAACATTGAACGTTAACAACATTATTTCAAATTCAATCGTAATTAGGCTTGCCACCAAAATATCATTAACTAGCAATTAATTACTATGAGTGAAAATCGAAATCATGAAAATTTATTGTTGTTGATTTAAATTACTTTTTAATACTTTTATAGCAATGTTTCAAGCAAAAATCCTTTTTTATTAGCTTAAAAAAATTCTTTTTGCATAAAATTAAAAATAAGTCGTGAAAGAATGGATTTTAGATTCCGTAATTCGCACAACATTTTACAAATATTTGGATCCAAAGGAGGCACTGGTTGCTAATGGTATCCTAAATCGTGCGCTTACATCAACAGCTGGCAAATTAATACATTCAAGTGATGAAGAAATTAATGCACTGTAAAATTTTTTAGAAATATAAATTCTAATTATTATTTTCAAATAAAAAGTACATTCTAATAATGTTCAATAATTCGATGGAAGACTGAAATAATTTCCTTTTCTTAAATTTCTTTATAGAACTGTATGATTTGAGGTAAAACAAATTATCTCAGTTATTAGTAATTTGCAGTCTAATAGTTTGGCAATCAATTTCAGTTTGTTTAATTTCCTTTTTTGTTATTGAAGTAATTTTATTTTTTTAGTAATTTCGATTACTTTTTAGTAGCTTACAATTTGTTTATCCGTATGGAGCAACACTGAATGTTGGCCGTAAATCAACAGCAGTACTATCCACAGGTACCGTTTGCTATCCAAACAATCGACCCATTTGTGCATTCCATCAAACGGTAAGAAACTATTTATAAGCTTTTTATATATTGTAAGCTCTTAATATCGAAATGAAATTTCCAAAAAAAAGACGTATATACAGGAAAAATAATTAATTTTAGGAAAAAGGTGGAAAATTGATAGTTATTGGTTCAGTTCATATTTTCACCGATCAATATTTTGAAAAAGAAGATAACAGTAAAATATGGGTAAATGGATTGATTATAAAGAGAGACATTATTAGAAACACTTTTTCATAATTTATTTGCAAACATATGAATTTAATGTGTGTAAATCCTTAAATTAAATTAAGTCTCAAATGCGCTTTTTACTGGTAAAAATGGAATTCTGAAATTAATTTGGAAACTTTTTATCATTCATATTTCTATGTGCTGGCATGGCTATACAATTTAATTAACTCTTAAGGATGTTATCATGAAATATGTAGCGGAAGGTTTTGAATTAAATGCTGTTGACGGTAAGGAACCGGATTTGATGGATGCGCATTCGATACCGGACCATATTTATCTATCAGAAAAAATTAAAGTATGTCTACAAGAAGGTGAATATGAAATGAATCAAAGCAGTGATTTCCTGAAATACTTTGATATCAGCCTTTGTACTATGGATCTTTCCATTTGGCCTAAAACTATCAGGTAACATTAATAGAAATGTTACACAGTCGAAAAGAAAAAATTAATCTAGTCATTTGATCGATAAATGGAGCACTTTGAAAACACTTTATAACTTTAATTATCAAAGAAATAATTAATAATTAAGCATAATGTGCCAAAATATTGCTGTAGCCTGCTGTAGTTTACTTCTTTAAAAGTAAATTCTAAAAAAAATCAAATTTTATTGGTTATCCTGAAATCGTAACGATCTCAAATAATTCTTTGACAATCTAATAGTTACTGTTAATCATAAACTATATGTTATACAAATACAAATATTTTTTGTTTCAGAGCATTTGAACAGCTTGGTTTAAAGCATGAACCACTTTCTCTTATTGTACCGCAGTTTGAAGTACCACAACCTCCACTTATACCAGCTGTATGTTTACCGTTCATACCAGTCATTCACTATAATGGTTATGTAAGTTATGTCTAGATGAATTATTATCAAATTATAGGTATTTCCGCCGAACTTTCGGGAGCCATCGCCACCTCGATTGGAATTATTTGATTTGGATGATATGTTCTCATCAGCAGATGTTCGACTAGCTCAGCTTACTAATAAATGTAGCTTACTAATAGCTTTTTTTATTTTGACAACATTTAAAAGCGAACATCCAAAGTGGGCATCAATCATTACATCAATGTATCTCTTAACCATAGTGTAATCGACTAATGATACCAATGAATAATAATAATTTCGACGGTAACAGTAGCAACAATTATATCAAACGATTACAGGATTTTTGTGATCGTTGTAGAGTTTGATACTAAAATTGTAGCGAAATAAAGTGATTTATAGAATTAAGTGTTAAGGAAATGAGAATTATTAAAGTTTGATTTCTCGACTTCATCATTAATAGACGTAATTGAATAAAATCAGATATTTGATATTTAGAAATCAAAATATCGTAAAACAAACTTTGGCTTAATGAAAAAATTAAGGCGAAGAAAATGATTTGGAATACTTCTTGAAGGAGGCTGGCGAAATTTATGATATCACAAAATGTTTGCCAGAAAATGATAGAGGACCGAGAAAAGTGCTTGAATTTGTGCTTTATCAACTGGTCGAATTTAAAAAGTTCAATCAGGTTTTATTAAATCGATTTATCCAACCACTATCATTTGCTCTTGTTTCTTACACGTAAGTCTATGAAATGATCTTTATCTTTCAAACATCTTGATTGTCAAGAAGTGATTCGCGATTTTATTTTAGGAAAAAGATAATATTGATGTTGAAAACCTGAAAAGAATCTCCGATAACTTGAATGAGCATACTGAAGGAGAGGATGGGCAATATTTTTCGGATATTGACGAATATGATGACATGAACTAACCTTTCTGCAATTTTGTTTTTCTTCGGCTGATGTTAAATCACAAATCTCGTCGCCAACGTTAGGAAATATCTTCGAAATAAACAAGTCGGAAACCGACCTCAAGTACAGCCCGTTTCAAGAATGTATACATTATTTCAATTAATGAACAATTTGTTCACATATGTGTATGATGCACAAGATTCAGTTTAGTCAGTAAAAGCTTACAGAATGAAAACAGGACATTTGATAGTAAAACCGAACCTCATTCAGTTATTAGGTGAAGCGGATATTAGTGTGCTTATTTTTCCGCGGCTTTTATAAAGGAAAGCTTTTTCTTTCATTTGTTAAAATATTTCCCACATTACTTATACACACAGATAGCTTATTGATATAATGTACAATATAATTCTGAAAAAGCTGAATACTAAGCAATAAAGCTTATTAAAATTCTTTCAAAAAATCTAAAGGAGCAGCTTTATTTTCATTTTTACAAATTCAATAAAAACAAAAAATAAAATTCGCGAATTACAATGAATATATGTTTTAAAGCAAAATTAGCAGTGAGCTGTTATCAGAGGATAGTATCCGAGAAGTGGATATCTAAAGTTGAAGCATGCGCTACAATATAATTCAAAACGAATGTCAAAATTTCTCCATGCAAATTTGTTATCAAAATTTCTAAATTTTTTTACGTTTTGAAGTAAAAAAAATTTCATATGAAAAACCTTTATTCTATTCAATTAAATATTAGCAGATGTTTTAAAGCACTCAGAAATTAAAATTCACATGTTGAAGCCTTGACAAAGAGGGAATAAGAAGACACTGAACATCGAAAAATCTCGCTAATAATCAGGAAAACGAAATGCAATATATCTTTTACCTATTGCTGACGAAAGAAATAAAATGATTCTGAAACGTATTAATATATAAAGAGACACAATATGGCTGAGAAGGGAAAAGCTGGAGAAAAATTAAAAGGAATTGAGCTCATTGGACAGCAAGCGTTAAAGAACATGCAAAAAGAATCTATCGACAGTAGAAAAGTCGAGAGATATTGAGTTCAAGTTTTTCAGCTGAATCTTAAACTTTCAACACTTATATATTTATATATACAAATTTTTGCCTAATCAGTTGATGAAGCCACAGAAATACATGCGGATAATGCATTTCGTACCGAATCCACTTCCTCATTTTCTTCATGCGCTGATGCAGTGATCATAGAACCAAATGTTCCCAATGGCGTGAGAGCAGACCGCTGAGCGGGACATTCAAAATGCACACAGTGAAACACTTCATTCACTAAAAAACACAACAAATCAATGATAATTAAAGATATTAAAGGATATAATTTCTTTAGAAGCTTGTACCCGCATTAAATTTGGACACCATCGTCTTTTCCTCTAATCCTAATCTTTCCGATGTGAGCTACTTAGCTACTTGCTTTTTGTCTTCAGTAATCGATGATGCGTTGCCTTTTGTTACAATAAAGATACAGAAAATTTCAATGTGAATGAAAAAAGGATGCTTTACACTGGAATATAATTGTTTCCAGAGCAGCCATCATATTTGTGAAGAAATATTTTTACCTGAATTGTGGGTTCCAACAAGGCGAATGAACACAACTGGAAGTCGATCGAACCTCAAGATTTGCCATGCTCTATAAATAAAGCTGCGATATATGATTAAGTATATGATATATGGAACTTGATTGTATCAAATACATCTATACTTCATTATAATTAAGCATATTAAAGCATATAGATTTCTGAACTTAAATAACTACACAAGAATGAAAATTCATTACAATTCGTCATTCTTCTAGTCCTTCTCAATTCTTGTACATATAACATGTGAAGTTAACTTCGGTCAAAATGTCAGAAAATATAATAAAATTACTAATTTTTCAGAAAAAAGTAATTTTAAGGAAGAAATGATAACTTTTTAAAACGTTTACAATGTGCAAATAATTGGAAATTACCGGCAATGTTCTTGAGTTTTATCAGCTATGCGTGTCCAAGATATGTTATCGCATGATATTTCAACATAATAAGAGTAATGACGATCATCACAATCCCATAGAAGTAAGCTAAAATGTTGCACATAATGCAGTTCTTTAGGCATCGTAAAGTGAATGGACACCAAATATTCATGCAGTGGTTTGCATATATGCTTTAAGCAACATAAGGCAGTAATTTAATGAGGGAATGAATGATTTAAATTTCAAACAGATGCGATGAAATGGTCTGAAAACAGCTACTGCTACTTTAAGAGATAAACATGCAACCAAGGGTTATAAGCACGATAAAATAACTCATGGCCAACATGACGCATTAAATAGCTAGTTACACATATTAGTATGCCAGTGGATATCCAAAAAAAGCCATAAACGTACCGCATAGAATCGATAAGGTAAGGCTGTGGTAATTGCACAACGATTGCACCAGACCCTAACTGATGACAAGTGTAACCATTGTCCCAATCGTAATTACTCGTTTCACCATTTATCAAAGCATTTCTGCTACGTGAAACCCCTTCAATCACAATAGCGTTGTTTGCTATCGTTGCAACATTAGCACTTGGAACTGTAAAGACTGATAATGAATTCACTCAACAAAATTATTTACAAAAATGAATCAAAAGACATGAGAAATATTACTGTTTTCAAGCACTTGAAATGAGGTCAGATTGATTAATAAAAGTAACGGACTTAATCATACAAATTTAAAACTTCCATTCTTTGACTCAATATTTCCAAAAACAATAAACAAATACAAAATATCCATTCATATCCGTTCTATTTTAATCGAAGTTTTTTTTTTAAATCTCATTTAGAATCAAAGTCCAATAGACCAATCTAGGAAAAAATAAATACGGACGGGGTTACCATAAGTTATTTCTGAAATAAAAAAGAATGACCAAGTAAGGTGGTAGCTGGATCGATATCGAAAGGTTCCGATGTATACATTGCTTCGATGCTTACCAAATGGAACGAATTATTTACCGTATTGTAAGTTCCAACGATACGAATAAAACTACAAGAATAGAGAATTCTATAATACATCATCTTATTAATCTTAAAATATGAAATGAATAAGGAAACGTGTAATGGAGCATTCTGTCAAATCATAGATTTGAATTATAACGATAATATTTGTTAGTTATGTATATAAGTAACAAATATTATCATCTTTCAATTCATTATCTTTTTTCGTTTTATCATTTCATAAATTGGCTAGAATTGAATAAAATTTCATGTATATATAAATGAAAATAATGTACTTCACAACTCTCGGAGTGAAATAGAGCATCTGTCTTGAGCGACAAAGATATTGTGAATGATCTATGATGCGTACCCAAACCTCCTGATCCATACTTATCTGAAAACAATAAGTGCATATTCACACCAAACTTATCTCTAAATTCTAATTCCGAAACGGTTTTTTCAAATACATGAAGCAACAAAAAATCAAAACATTATGCTAACGGGAAATGAATTAGTTTCGAAAGTTTACTTCAACATAATAATTATATGATCTCTGGTCACGATCCCATAAAAGCAGTCGAATATGATTGATGATAAACGGACGCCCAAGCTGAAATATCACTTCAAAAGCGAAAAAAACTCCAGTCATAGTAAATGAACTAATCGACAGCACAAAATTCTTTCGACGCTTTTGTCGAATAAAAAGTATGAGGAACAAGAAAATGAAATTCTGATCAAACCTGAACAATGATACCAGGATTTTTATCACCGATAGCATGAGTCGTGAAACCACGCTCCATATCATAACGATTCGTTTCTCCGGATAGAAGAGTGGTGGAACCTTCGCCAGTTAATACTGCGGCATTGAAGGAGGAACTTACTACATTCACATTCGGTACTGTAAAATTAAACATGAAATGATAGCTATTTGCTAATAAAAAGACTTATAACATTAAATTCAACGATTTTCAAACGATAACTTATAAGATCAAAATAAACTATCATTTCTCGAACAAATATGTAGAAACATAATTTTACATCCACAGACATTATTGAACCAAAAAAGAGAGAATGCACATGAGAAAAAACTGGTACTTACGCAGAAATCCTCTATAAGTAAGTTCACCGCTTTTCTTCTCACTGCGTTCCTTAATGGCGTCCAAAATCGCATCACTTGCAACTAAACCGGAAGGTCGTATAACATTAAGTAAGTCGTCCAACTTTATCAGCGAAAGTCGTAGTCGTGCAACAATCATTTGCGCATCTTCCTGCTTAAGACATATTACAGTAAATATATCATTTCTTCATCAATCCATAAAAATAAGCACAAACCTGATCAGGATGTTGCCGGATCCATTCACGTACAGCACGAAATATATCGATTTCGGGAGCACATAAAGAATCGCGTTGTACCATTTGTTCAACCGCGCTTGCAGGGAGTTGCAAGAAAGCCTAAAATCTGCGACTATATAGTTTATGATTCAATACAAAAAATCACAAAAAATAATGAGAATGGCTAGAAAAATCAAAATAATGAATCCATAAGTCTGAGCAATGACAGCGGTTTTTAGAGCCAATAGTTCTTACCTGAGTTGAAATAACTTCAGGAGCATGTTTGTCGGCAAAGTTTAGACACACATCACAAAGTGAACGCAAAGAGTACAAATGTGCTACACTGTATATTGTACAAACGTTCCTAATATTCAACATCGCCTGGAAAATTGACATGAAATAAGATTCATCTGCAACGGTGTTTCAATTTCCATTTTAAATACGCATTTCATGATTTCAGAAGTTTGAACTACAAAGGTTGGATTGTAATATTTCGCAAGATTGCACTAATTTCTAAGAGCAAAAATATAAAATATATATAATATATACATAATATATAAAATATATACAGACATAAAATTTGCGCATTTCAGAAAAGGAAAGGCATGAAAGAATATTTTAAGAAATGATTAATTTCCAAAAGCAAAAAAAAATTTTAAATGTATAACCTCTTATATGTACAATTGGAAGAGTTACCTTCATATACTCTGAAATACTGATTTCTAAGTCTGTAAAACCGTATTTGTGTGCCAAACCAAGAACCTCCAAAACCAAATCTTCCTTCATTGAACTTAACGATAGCTTACCTGTGTAGATGTATCTGAAATGCGATCGTCAAAGTCAAAATCTGTCGTAATTTGTAATACAAGAGAAAAGAGGGAAATGGAAGTTTGGAAGGGAACAAAAGAAGAGGATGACCGCGAATAGACCTTTTAACAAATATACAAAGAAAATTCAAAGGGATAGAAAAAGTTGAAATAGTTCACTTCATAAGCATTTTGAAGCCATTCAAAGAAGTATCCATCAATTCGATTTCTGAATCTCTCGTTTCACGCATTCCATTATAAAGCAAGGCTCTAAAATCACATTTTAACCTTTAGTTCTTAATAGACCATAGAGCTTGAAAAAAACGCATAGTGTGTCCCCTCAATAAAAATTCCTTATTTTAAAAATTATGTTACCATATACCTAAAATACTGGCTTCGAGAAGCTAGGATGACCCTGTGGGCTGGAACCAAGCGGCCTTCAACCTGGAAAAAATCATTTTAAAGATGATCCTAAAAATGTTTTCTTGGTATTTTCCAACTTTAAGTTAAACAATTTCTGAATGCTTTATAATAATTACCAGTTGAAATCATTACATCATAAAATTGTCAGCAATTTATTGTATTCTTTTTCACTATTACAGAACGTATAAAAGTCATTCTTACACTTGGAATTTTCAAAAGAAAATGAATAGTACCTTCAAAGTGATATCACTACATTCACCAGTTATGTACAAATTTCCTATGTGTTCAGCAAGATAATTTATATGTTGCACTTCACCAGTAGCACCTGAAATAACCGTAGATAATGACAAAATTAATTTCCGCTTGAGTTATGCATTTATGAATGGCATGATTCCTTCAAACAATTTCTTATCCTAATTTATCATTCCACTGACTGTGTATAACTTACCGCAGCAATTTAGATTGATCGATGACGCGGAACTCTGAAAAGGAAAGAAACCGTCGCTGTGAAGTTGTGGATGGTTGTCGCTCATTTTTTCCGTTTTCTTTCCTAAATCAATTACTCATGAATGAAATCGAACTGAAAACGAACACACACTCCTCTTACTAATATTGTGAATGATTTCAAATGGATCAGGCGAATTGCAATATCCGTCATTTATACAGCAACCACCATGCGATTGATGACGCAAATGATGCATCAACACCAGTAAAATTAGTATATGATGGCATGGCTACGTACAAGTCATAGATCATAATTTGGTATCACCGGATCGTTATGATTATTAACATACTAAGCGACGTAAATCGCATACATGAGAACAAAATTCGATAATCCCAACGACGTAATGAACAAAGATATATTAGGCGACTAAAACATGCACGTTTAAGCACGTAAATTCTCCGTAAAATATTAGAGAAATTAAGAACGTAGCCGAAATGAGTCGCTAACGGTATCGATACGCAAACAAGTATTCCAGTCCGCGAACTAGCAGAGTCCGTGTTATTGTGTGGAAGTGTTTGCAGAAAAAAGGTTGAAGATTTTAAAGTAAGCAATAACTCAAGGAACATTTAATGGTTGAATAAATACTGTAAAAACGAGAAATCTCGGGAAGCAAGAGCAAACATATTAAGATTCATTCACACATATTCTTCAGCTGTTCTATCCTATTGCTCGTTTCTTCTGTGCACCTGAATTTATATAGTTGAAAATGCAAAATCATTGCTCAAATTGAGAAATAATTTTTGGAATTTCATTAACAGTCTATTGATGATTGTAAGACATTTCCTAGATGAATGCGGAATGATTTAAAGTATATGAATGTTTTAGTATTACATTTACTGATAGTTACGGTGTACATATAGTCAATTCGATTGATCTTAGAGTAATATACTAAGCATAGTTTGGAGAAATAAATATTGGTGGCAAAGATTTGCTACTAACTGTTTTCATTAACGATTATTTATTGTGTTGATTTATCCAGGAAACTAAAGCTTTTTTCTGCTTCGAATTTCGAGATCCCTTAACATTGTCTAATACTCATTCCATTTTACATTGCAGTAAAATACGCTTACTATCTGATTTCACAAGCTTAATTACAAGCGGTTGATAATTAGCTGTTTTTGTGCAAATAGAAACTGTTGGTTACTTTCTTGCCACTTAATATATTCTGCGTGTACGAAAACGTTTCAAGCACCGGTGAATCGGTCATGTTGAAATCTTCGAATTCAAAATTCCCTTTTTCTGCGTTTTCCTGCAAATTTATGCATAGAAAATTCACTTATTCAAGTTATCATGTCATCTTTAAATTCCTACACGGATTTTAATAAAATGCTTTTGTTTAGTTGAAGTTTTAATTTCTGTTTATTTGTTTGCTTATTCTTGTTATTTTGACAAAGTACATAAACTAATACGTTAAATATTCTTTGCCTTATTAGTTGAAATATTTTAAGAATGAAAAAAGATATGCAGGATGAATGACTAACCAAAGCATTTCGAGCAATTAAACCGTCAAATATTACTTGCACTCGTGCAACAGCTTCCATCTTATTGATCTCATCTTTTTCCAGAAAAATTTGCCAGCTTCGATATTTTGCACGTGTTTTTTCACGTTGCTTTAAGACATCAATTATTTCCAGACTGATTCGAACGTAATTAGTGAATCTGGAATGACAACTTTTGGTTCCTTTAGTACAGTTTGTTTAAATTAATTTAGGATGATTTGTGTTAACTATTTTACCATTTCACTACTTCACTGAATCATTCTTCAATATCTCAAATATTAATGCTTTGAATTGAGCTAAATTAGAGTATTTGCAAAAGGGGTAAAATTTCCATGTTACGCAATCACTCACCCTATTACTTCACTTTGCACAAATTTATAAATATTTCGACAAACAACAGTACACATATCAATTGTATTTATATCCAAGTGAATTGTAAGGGCTAATCCAGCTTTCTTGTAATTTTTGATTATTCCAATACAAACACATTGCAGCAAATCATTTGGTACCTTCCGGAAGTCAATTTTATATATCGGATTCTCGTCATCAATTTCCTAAAATTTTCAATGAGAGATAAATAAGGCATTAAAAAAAACTGCTTTAATTTGTTTCCTTACATCTTTGTAGTTGACTGACGAAAAAAATTCATTCCGTCCCATGCCAAGATACAAGGATTCTAAGCGCGTGGCATCATTTGCCCCGCGTTCACGCGAATAATTCATCAGTTGAGTCCACTTTTGTAATGGCTCTGCCGATTCATCAGTAGATACGCGATATTTTTTTGCTAAAACAAAATTAATCATACGGTAGTTTAAACGCACTGTAACGCTAAGAAATTTACCATCGGTTAGCAGAACTTTTCGAATTTTGGATTTGTCAACCGATTGTATAATTTTGAAAATATTCTTATCAAGAAGTTCATCAACAGTTGGTCGCTTTGCATAATTTGGTTGCATAAGACGATGCCATAACCGTAGAATTTCTGAACTTAATGACTGAAATAACTGATGATTGGAAAGTAGTTGGATTAAAGTTATTTTAAGAAAAATACAATAATATGCTATTATTCTACTGTCATGTTTAAAAAATATTAAAACATGCTCAACTAATATTAAGTATTCTTTTATTAATTAAAATTATTATTAAATTAAAAAGGAAGACATTTATATAGTATAGTTGCAGCAAGAGAATAATCAAAGGGAAATTTACAAATTTTGCTCCACTTGGAAACCATCCATTGTATGGTACGGGTAATTGAAATTTCATCTGCAAGATTTAGAAGAAAATTTCAAATGTAATTAATCTATACTTCAAAAGATTTATCTATTAAGTAATAAAGTTTAGATGATGCGACTTACAAGCTGTGCAGCATATTGTTTCACGTCTTTTATATACATCGTATTAGTTAAATGAAACATTTCACCTGTAACCATTTCCGGTATTAATAATCCTATATGCCTGAAAATGAAAACAAATATATATTTTAATTGGAATTTTCTTAAATTTTCACAGAAAATTTTTAAACTGCTAAAATACCAAAGCTCGGTATGCGGCCCGTAATGTTCAATATCATTGAGAGCTTCTTCCGGTGCCCATTGTGTTGGTCGACCAAAGAAACGATTATTTCGCAAGCTAAAAATATCCAATAAATTTTAAACGATTTATGAAAAAAATATCACATTTGCTTCCTAATTTAAATTATCTTTATAACTTTTACAGCATTTTATTATTATTATTTTATCATGATTCGAAACATATTGTCGTAAATAGAAAACGATAATGTAAAGGTTTCGATTTTCATTTCTTATCATAATAAGAACCTAAGAGCTTTTCTAATGTCTTCATTTTTTAATACTGTCCATTTGAAGCCAGTCAATTTGATATCACAGTTTTCGGTGACGACAATTGATCGTGTAATTAAATTGTTGTGTAAAGCATATTGATGCAAATATGAAAGTGCCTAGAAATAAATCGATGAAAATATTTTTGATGAATGTAATAAGTTTTCAAAATTTGCACTAATTAATATATAATCAAAAATAAAATATATGTGAGATATTGTCATATTTACATTGTAATTTTATCATCTAAATATTATTGAGAAGCTACCTTGAGGATTTTGCGTAGGATATGACCAATAATATTCTCACTTAATACTGAAGCCACTAGCTCTCCATTATGATCAATCATATCTCTATAACTAATTAAGACGATTACGAGATGTAAAAAAAGATTAAAATGAGTATGAGTTGGATACGATACGTGACGCTTTGCAATATAAGGTAATTGGTTAACATTATTGTAGGCGTAATTGGTATAAATATTGAATGATTGTGTTTTTATTTTTAGCAAAAAATTTTTTAAACAGAAAATAAAAGTTCTTGTAAAAATTGATTATATCTATAGGAGAGAAATAAGAAAAATAGTATAGCGAAATTTATAGCATCAAGTATAATACAATAAGTAAGAAGTAAAAATACCTAATTTGTAAAAACTAGATATTTCTCACTATTTTATTATTTAACTTTTATATTGTTTTAATAAAAATTAGAAAAAAATGTAGGCACTTACCTTTGTTTAACACGGAGAATTTGTTCCAGGTCGTAGGCCATCGTTTGATATTCTACAAACAGATAGTGTCGAAAAATGAAGACAGAGGAATATAACAAAAAACGGTGACTATTCTCCAACTCCGCGCACTTGATTAATTCATTCAACTGAAATTTTTTGAAGTGAATTGAAGTTGACATACGTGATATTATTGTCATCGAGGACTCTATTAGTGCTCGAAAAAATGCTTCCTTCATTTGTGATCTTCAAAATAATTGGCTTCTTATAGTTTTGGAAAACTGAACCGTTTCTCGAAGTGTGGTACCATTTACAAGCGCAGTAACCATGAGCACAAGTTTGACATTGTTTCTTCTATTTTTTACGCAATATCGTACTTTGTAGTGCTTTTGTTCACTGGCAATATGAAGTGTTCGTAGAATACAACACATTTTAAATTTTGCTAACAAATCGGTCCTGTAGAAAAATCACTAAGGGAAAAATTCAACTGAACTTTTGGAGTTGAAGAAGTGTCAATGAAGACACGATATAATAGGATGGGAGGTTACCCATGGTCGGTTGAATGAAATTTTATTTCAACTAAAATTATCCAGCTTTATGAATTCTCGTAAAGGTTGACGAAAAATTTGATGAAAATTCTCTTCTTCCCTTTCACTGTCAAAGAATTTACGCCAGAGACTTTCATAAAAATTATCAACCTAAGTAATTTAAATCGGAATATTTTAATTTCATTTCTATGAATGTTTTTATAAATTATACATTAAAGATTTCATGCCTATTATTATCAAAAATGCTATGCAAGACGAACTCATTGGTATCAGTATCTTCTGTATTCATTACCACTCGGGGTTACCAGCTACAATTTATTGAAATAATGAAAATTACTAGCGTACGATGACATTTTCTCTTTTATACATTGAAAAATATTTCAAGATTTGCATATCAATGACTCAAGTATAGTTTAAACATATGTTATAACATTACATCTTTCATTGCTTATAAATGATTCACCACAACTTGTCCCAATTCCGGTATGTGTTTATGATATCGATCCTAGTTTTAAAGGACCATTGCTTAATTGTTGTCTTAATAATTTCTCTATACAAAAACCATATATTGTACAGAAACTTAAATATTAAATATCATTGAAAAATACTTTATGAGAGTACAAAACATAATATATTGCAATCTATAAATTAAAAAAGAAACTAAATTATTTAGACGCTTAAGCTCAATAAATACTTTGTCGACAATATTGCAAAATATGTTTATATTGCTAGTAAAGTCATACTGTAATAAATATATTTCAAAAAATTTCTGAAACAATCCTCATGAATAAACTAATCCTACAGGCAACAAGTAGAAGCTCAAATTCTATTTAATATAATGATATCCTATAACGATTATTTTTCTAGGACTCAACAGTCACACCCACGTTTACAATTTTTATTTCTGTTTCCGGATGAAATTGTGACTTATATTCCGATGAAAATGAGGTAGCAAATTTTGTCGGCAAATTAAATCAATTAAATATTGAGAATTCTGAATTATTCAGTTATGTTCTCCGCCAGAAGCATGCTGTTCGCGATACTTGTACTTCAGACGTTTTTCTTCGGGAATCAACATAACATATAGTGAGCAAACAATTGTAATGGCAGCAATTCCCAAACTTAAACGGTATAGTACTTCCAAGTGCATCCCATAAGGTGATCGTCGAAAAAATGGATCTGTTTTTGGTGTCTGTAATTATTTAAGCATTAAACTGAGTAACTCACATAGGACTGATAGCAATGGATACAAAAAAATATAAAATATGTACAAATGCAGAGACGACCAATAATTTTCAGGTTACTCATATTTTAAAATCTTTAATATAAGCTATTAAAAACAACACCAATTACCGTTTTTAAGCAAGTATATATTAAATACGGCTTTCTCAAAAAAAAAAAAAACCCCTTCACTGTTTTTTAACTAATTAATTTGAGGACTTTTTCGCAAAACGATACGAATACTCAAAGAAAAGTGAAATTTTCAATGGTCCTTCGATTCTTTATATATAAGTTAATTTACTCAATGCTAAAGACAAACCATTTTATCATGGATTTCATACGCCCTTTGTCGATTTTTGCCGAAAAGGAATAATCTTGGTTTGTTGTACCTATCATCCCATAATCCAGCACTGGCACATTCGTTTAATTTACGGAATAATTCATACTTATCTCTATAGAAATATCAACTGTTAAAGTTAAAACTAAATATAGTTCGTAAAGAAAGATATATATGCATTTTTTTTTAAGTTATGATCATCTACACATCTAGGACATTCAATAAAAACATATCACGAAATATTAGAATTAAGATGCTTGCTTAGGCAAATGTCCAATAAATCACGACTGAAATAATAGTGAAATAATGAAAATTTTTATGACAAAAATGAAGAGTAATCAAAAGCCTAACTGAAAATTAAAAGAATTGCTTTATGTTCAATGGGAGAAATAGATGCAAAATCTTTGATAATAAAAGATATGAAGAAATAAGCCTTTCAGTATAATGTTTAAAAATGAGGAAACTTACTCCTTCGGTGGCTCTGATTGAGTTGTTTGACAATATCTTCCTGGTAGCCTAGAAAATACAATAAGCCGGGATGGAAAAAGTGCCGTTCGCATCGTGTTCTACTAAAAAGGAAATTTAAATTTGAAAATTTAAGTCTCCCTACAAAACTTTAATTCGAAAGCTCTGAAGTGTACGCGCAACATATGTAATAAATACATAGGAATGATGCATAAAACATATATCTGTCGTATTACACAACTTCATAGAAATTTTAGGAGGTGCTTCAAGATTCATCTTTTCTGTAGTTACAAATCGAAATATTAAAAATCTTGAAATGGTAAGTTACCATTAGTTGTCATGAGTTAATTATTTGACAAACAGTGATTCCGATTCATTACTTCATTCATAAACATTGAGGCTACCATGGAAGTAAAATCAAAGAAATAATTAATAATAAATACTAGTTAGGACAAAATGGATCAAAAATACCCGTTCAAATCAAAATCAACCATAAAAATGAAAACTAAAAAAATTTAAGAAAAAAGGTCTTCAATAACATGGGTTGCTCACAGATTATTCTGTTGAAGCTATGAACAGATCGCAGTTATAATCAGATTAAAGAGAGATGATAAAGTAATGTATAGTTAAATATCTATCTTACAGGAACTTAATGATTCTTATTACGTGAAAATGTTCTTTGAAGATGTTGGTAGTGAATAGAGCAAACTTATTCTTGAATTATTTTGTTTATACCATTATGGATGTTAGAATTTCTTGACATCTGGAAACCTCTCACTTACTACTTAAGTTATTAGAAACAGTGTATGTAAAAAACCACTATAGTTATATAACCACTGTAGAAATCTTCTATCACATCTGTCATATTGTTTCAATTTTGAGCAGAAATAAGTGTTTAAATGATCTCTTATCATTATACAAATATCCAATTTTTTAGACAAAGTACGCATAGCTACTCATAACTCGGAGCGTAGTAGGCGACTAGCTGTTTGATCGGATGCTTCATGTAGACGTTCCATATAAACTTTATATGGATCTATATTCATAAACTTATGAAATGATATAGGGCGTATTCGTTTAAGGTATAATTCTGAATAATCTTCCGGTTGAGCCTGATGAAAAGCTGCGGAGTGAATTACCGGAATGTCAAGACGACGTGCGCACATTCCTGAAAATAATAAGTTTTTCAGGGAAACCATTCAAATGAAATCAAACAAGAAAACCAGAGAATAAAACAGGAATTTCATATTCCTGTTTTATATGGAATTCCTATTTTAAGAAATAATGAAAATTTTTAAACTTCAATCTTGTGGAATGTAATTAAAAATAACAATTCAAAGATTCAGAGTTTCAAATTTATAAAATATCTCAGAGCATTTACCGATAATCATATCATCAGGTGAATCAATACTTGGACAACCACAAAAAGTTATAATCTTTTCCACGGCTTTTCGAGAAAATATCATTCTGAAATTTGAACTTTAAGTCTATCATCAGAACGACTATTAATAATAATATACATAGAATAAACAATGACTTACCCAGCACCACCAGTTGGATAATCATATCCTTCGCGACCATCAATACTAAAACCATAACCATATCTTTCACCGATGATTATATCTTTCTCTACGTCATAACATGACAATAGATCATACAACCTTGGAACACTGTAAGAGAGTTTTTACTAGCCATGAAAAAATAAACAAAAGGAAAAACTAGAAAGTTTCAGTTATACATATTTCAATTATTAGCATACACCATTTAAAACAAAAAATATATAAATACATACGAAGAAGAGCTTACCTTATCAAAGTATCATCATCCGCTATAACCAACCATTTCGTCTTTAATACTTCATCGTTTTTCAAATAATATGCCAGTATACCAAAAGTTTTTCCACAGTGTCCTAGTATGTTTCACTTCAATTAGTTAAACAATTTCAGTCTTGGTTCAAATTTCGAAACATTTCACTCCTGGAAAGTTTGGCGAAAAAAGAACTTATCACTAAGATTATTTGAAAAACCACCAAAGATACTTCTCATTTTTTCATTAATCAAAAAGTCTTTACCGCATAATCTTCCAGAAGTCTTTCAAATAAGTTACCTATTTTCTATATTTCATTTATAATAAAAAGAAACATTAAATAAAATGGTATTCGTTATACCTAACAAATTTCATTATTTGTAATGCCAAAAAGATACCTCTTTCCGTATTCTGAATGCCAAGATTTATAGTTGGTACATAATGATCTTCCGTGTTACTAAAATATTCTACAAATTTCGCTGTTTTCGCCCAAGTTCGCTTTATAATTACAATACGCGTTTTATGGAATTCACTGAAGGTTTTGATCGCAAAGTAGACATCATCGTTCGTTATTTTATTTGTGCACTAAATTTGTGGAGATGTTAATTGTCGGCAAATAAAAACTGAAACAGTTACATAATCAAATTTAAGTTGTAAGTGTCATAAAATTTTGTCATGCACCAAAGGCAGACCAGGAACAGAAGCATTAGACTTATTAATAATTAATAATTGATTAGAATAAAATGACAAATCTTAAAATAAGTTTTTACTACAACATCCATGAATAATACCTTTCAGTCAATAGAGTACGAGTGGCGAAAACACATTACATATTACATAAACGCAGAGATTTGAAAAACAAACAAACTTGGAAATTCGGTTGCAAATACCGAGTGATACACTGTGATTCGTGTTCCAAAAGGCAAAAAGACGGCGTGTTTTTTAATCTGACACCACGTTTATCTTTCAGTAGCCTGGCAAACTATAATTTAGATTTCTTTAGCATTTCACTTCATTTAAAAATAATCTTTTCGCTAAATTGTTGTTGGTAAAAAAAATCTGTAATTGATCAAAATATTGACACAACTTGAAAATTGAAAACTGTTTTAAAAAAGATAGTTTATTGATTAAAAAAATAAAAAATACTTCGTGTTTTGCATCAATTATGAAACCTTCCCAAGCGAGAACATTAGCATCTCGGAATAAAGTCCACGAAAGCACTAACCCAGCGGAAAAGTCAGGATAAAGAAAATGTTGTTCGTCATCTTCATATTTGAAAAAATGATGAATTATTGTACTACTGAAAAATTTTTATTGAACATATTAAAAGTTTTGTAAAAAAATTTAGTAAATACAAACACATAATGTAAGAGGAGTTCGAAATTTCAAGAATAAATTTAATCATACAGAACCGCTTCTTTCCAGATTTCAACGATTAAATCACTATCATAGTTAAAATGCTAATGTTCGCAATGTATAGCCCATTTTTCTTTAAAAAAAACATCTAGTTGAACACGAGAGGGAAAGAACTCACGTTTTATCACTTAATCCTCGTCCAATTGCATGAACTGCGTTTCGGTCGAAAAAATTCAGATATTCAATCAAAGAAGTAACATTCAACACTGTGTCCGGCTCACAAATCATTAGCCAGTCCCATAATGTTTCTTTATATTTTCGAGACAAACTGCAAGAATAATGGCATTTAAAAAGCTTCAATATCAATATAATACTTCTTTTGTTTTTTTTCCAGCAACGAACTAACCTTCCCAGCATCGGCCAAACCGCCCATGATCCAGTCAGTTCCGGCAGATCTTCATATGTTCTCAAAATATCGGCATTCTGAAATCGGTATAATATTAATCAAAGAGCTAACTAGTGAGTTTGATTTCGGAATCTTAGCAGAAAACCTAAACTATATCTACCCAACTTCTGTAGAATATCTGCAAAAATTAGTGGAATGCCAATTAAATATGACAGGCACACAGAGAGTATAACCAAAATCAAAGCTACAAGATCTCTATAAAATCAAAACGTCACCGACCCCAGAATTTCTTCCAAATGTCTATGAAAGAAAGGTAAAAGAAGAAATAATGATTTTGAAAAAGCTGTAAGCACAAATAAGAGAGAAAAGTTAAATAAAAGAAAATAAAAGGCTGTTAGTAAATCAAAATATCACTTTTACCAAATTTGCATTCTCCGAAATTTGTTTCTTTAGCGAATCGAACAGAACCGAAGTTCTACGAGCATCATAGTCAGCATTTTGCGACAAAATTACGAAAAGAATAGAAATCTCATTATCGGCCACCGATACTTCTACCAAAAAAATATCGTAATAAATTTTATCCAATATTGTTAACAAACAAACAAAGATTTGTTGGAATAGCCTATGTGCCAAAGCTCAGTCTGAAAAGTTTAGCTCAATCAAGCTGCTTCTCAGTATTAGTAAACACAATATAAGTATGTACGTGAAAAAATAATCAACTAAACTAAGTCAATGAAATAGCAGTTTACTATCTGAGTACTGCTAATACTCATAGCAAGAAAATAAAGAAAATAGGGAAGGAAATCCAGTCAAGCTTACTTTGATTTTGAATATAATAAGCTAAAACCACCCAAATACACATCAATTTTAATAACATTTCAATTGCATGAGGAAAATATCACTTTCACTGCCAATCGAACTAACTCTGAAATTATCAGCTTACTTGTCAAAGCAGAAATCAACAACATGAAAAAGTACACATACGTTTAAATCTGAAATATCGCTTATTCAAAACTGAAATAGTAAAAAATCAACTGACCAAGCTTTGCTTTATTAAGTACTTTACAGAATTAGAAGCTATCTTTTTTCAAGCAGAGAGGGATGAGAAATGAACTTCAGCCGAGTTCGCCTCGACCTTAAGAACACTTGTACAGTTTACGACTCATCTGCTAATTCCTTGCAAAGAGAGCCACTTATAGCTGTGCTAAAAATTTAAGAGCAATAAAGTCGGCAAGCTATTTTATACAATCATCAAGTAAAACAATGGATATGTCCTGTAATCAAACAATGTTTTTTACTGTTATAAATATTTTATAAATTGAATTGGAAGTAACAAGAGATATAATCGAGATAATTTGTCAGAAATTACAAGGTATGAGCAGTCCTAGTTCAATTGTTTGTGCCTTTCTTTCTGTATCCGATAACGCACATACTAGTATTGAGAGGAAAACATTTCGATTTAAGTTTATCTACATAAAGTAAAAGACTTTCACTGAAAATTTAATGCTATAATAGAAGAGCGTTCATCATTAATTTTAGTAAAGGCAAGAATAGAGGTTTCACATGCATAGATGTATTACTATGAATAATGTTAAATGGACACGCGAATATGTTGATTGAAACCCAAATATTTCATAAGTATGGACAAAAAATATTTAAGCAGTTCAAGTAAACATAACAATCTATTCATGTTTTCACAAATGAATTCATCGAAGCATAATTTTACAATTACTGTGCGAATACAAATCGGATAATATTAAATCTGATTGATTAATGACAAATAAAAGTACAAATAAGTTCAAACTGCTTCACACAATAAAATGTCTATATAAGTTCTCTATACTTCCCAAAATTTCTCAAACATATTTTCCGGCCTCGATAATTTGCTCCTATTTCAGACAAAAAAACAATCAATTAAAATGTGAAGCGGAATAAACGCCAATCCATGAAACCATAAATGTTGCGAATGCAGATCCAAAACCTTCTTTTGCTAATTCCCAAAATCCACCCAGGGAATCTTCATCTACCTGAAAACAACTCGTTTAAATTACACAAAGTTTTAGATCAAACAATCTTTTGAAAAAATCGAAAAACTTTTCTATTTTATATCGACTGAAAATTCCATCGCAGATCGTTTCATAGAAAATTTTCAAGCTATAATTTCTTAAAGCAATCGGTTTTGTATTATCTTTTATCTACATCGAAAAACTGGATAATCAATGGAAAAGGAAATAGAACCAATAAATCAATAATAAAGAAAATAGCATTCAATTGGTAGAATTAAAAAAAAACACTAAAATGATAACAAACCTTCTGAAAATTGATAGCATATAACTGGCCAACAGCAGTAGAAATTACGATATAGAGAATAATGGCCAGAAATCCATGTAAGGGTATGAAGCCCCAAAAAACGCCAATCATCAGTGCAAGAAGTTGTCTTCCCCAATATAATACATCCAACAATTCATCTTTATCGGGCCATTCACTTCCGCTTACCAGTGCTTTGGTCAACTAAGAAGACAATGAACGATATATGTGAGGTGAAGTATAATATCGCAGGTTCGTAATTTTACAGCTGAATCATGCATATAAGGTTTCAAACCAAAAAGAATCTAAAGTGGAAATTTCTCGCCTAAGTAATAGATTGATGCATACGAGAATTATAAAAGTGGCTACATATTGTGGGGGATTTTCGCTTAAAATTACTGGATATAAAACGAATAACATCTTTAAAACGAAAGTAAAATGGATCTGAATGAATAACTCGTTAGCTTATCAAAGCTTTCACTCCATATGACAGCATTTTATCAAGCCACCTCTGCATTAAGTAAAAAGAAACGAAGAGTTACCGTCTTTTTCCAGTGAATAGTTTCGGAATTAGCATGCAGTTGTGAGCTTTTCTTCGGTGACATTATTATTATTCATGTATTAAATTATCAAATAACCTGAAATTCTACAAATTTTACTTGCGAATAATATAATCTGGATGATGACAATATAGATTCATATTAGGAAAATCTTCATTAATATCAACTAGTTTTGTGATATTTTTGGATGCATAAAATTCTGAAATTATCATATAGCCATGTATATGATGTACATGAAAGTTATCTGTTCGAAACTCAAAAAAACGGTGACCTTTGAACTGCTCAACTGACTTTGTCAGATACATTTTACACGAAAAATAATTGCAGAATTTTTGTAACATTATGAGGTCAGCAATGGTCATAAAACACATAAAAAAAGAATGAACTTGTTACTTATTAAAACTTACGTCAGCAACAAAACAGACCTGCGTCAAACACAACTAATCTACTTTTTCGACCATCCTATCCGATCTAAAATAAAATACGGGTTAGGTGCTCAGTTGCAAAAAACCAGGGGATGACGTGTAATGGGGCGTGCTAACCGTTTACTGCGGAGTAATTTCCGGGAAATCCGATCTTTTGATGTTTTGGATTATTTTCACTAAAGATCATTTTGAAGATTTCATTTATTCAATCGTATTTAAATATTACTAGCGTCATCATCGCGCTCTGATATGTTATCATTACCAACGATAGTATCACTCCGATAGCTCTACCTATCGTATGTAATAATTCTACTATATACTAATTTTATTGTTGATAACTTTATCATAGATTAATTCATAATTTTATTATCACCAACATCTCAATATAAAAAATTACGAATGATAGCCTGTGATATTAGTTCTTGCATTCTTGCATTCTTAAACTACCAAAATCATTTGGGGTACTTCTGCATATTTCTGATAAGTACAATGATTGTATCTTGCACATGTGTGTGTTGAAGAAAGTTCATGCAACGATTAGTTAGAATTATCGGATCTTTGGTTGTTTTAATTTTTTTTGGCAACTATTATCATATTTGAATTTGTTTGAAACCAGAATTATTTTCCTTTTTATTCATACTTATCTAGGCGAGATGTTACCTTTTATCATTTTACTAACTTATCGGATTCAGTATAGACATTGCAGAAGTACATTTCTTTTTTGAAACATAAAAATTGATGACGTCATACAATTTATCTTTTTTTGTTTCAAAGAATGACACATGATAAAGTAAAAGAAGGTGTATTTCCATAAAATAAACTGTCTAGTAATTAACTAAATGGGTATAGAATGTATTAAGTGACGCATTCATCAAGTTTTTTAATGCATATTGTAATGGTAGAAAGAAAGTAATGTTATGTGTGATTTTCACAGTTTTAAATTTAATTTTTCAGCAGCTTTAATTTGCAATTAATTATTTTTAAATTTTCTGACTCAACTATCCTTTTTATTAGTATTGAAATTTGTAATTATCAATGGAAGTAAGGAATAAATTTCAATTTTCATATATAGGAAGTTCTACTTTTTCTAAAATTTTGTAAAGAAAGATACCTTGCTAAAATAAATCTGTATTACAGAGGAATTTAACTGGGTGAAGAGATTTTTGAGTGATTGAAATAGTACAAATTTCATGATCGAAAGAGAAAAACAATTGTCGTTCTCCAGAGAAGGGTAATACTTTCTCTTTCTCTTTCTCTCGCTCTCTTCCTCTTTCTCCTACTTAGCAGTATTGAATAAGTCGAGTTTAATGCTTGCATTCTCAAATTCTTCGAATAAACTGGACATCGTTCTGTATTAGTTCACTTCTTTAAATATGATAAATAAATTCCGAAGTCATTTTTGATCATATTAACGCCTTCGTTGTCTGGAATATTTCCCTGGGACGTAAGCGCTCCGACTCCGACGGTGATATGCATTATTAAAAAGTCTGGAACTTCTTCGATTTCGTGATCGTGAGCGTGATTGTGATCTTGAACGTGACACATTACGAAAGGATGGTGCACTGCGAGATCGCGCTAATCGGGCATTCATAGTTGCTCGACGGGCCAAATCGTTTGCCTGAAATTAGAAATGTGTAAAAGTGATAGCATCAAAATGTCTGTTTAGTTTTATGAAATGAAAACGTAGTATATAGACTCGCACAAATTTAATTTTGTAAGGCGATTAGATCACATCCTTACGGAAATCTCGTGAATGCTCTGCCAACCCAAATACTGAAGTTCTTTGCGTAGTATGTTATGCAAAGAAAGGAAGATAATATCCTAGTCTTCAATCTAAAGCTTTACGTGCGCGGCAGCATTCTAATGTATCATTCTTCAGTGCCGAGTCTAATCTAACCTTTTCGTTTCCATGCTCGCCTTCATGACCAAAAACGTGCTCAAATTGTACACCATTTGGAAATTTACTGGCTAATCGTTTCAGTTGAAAGTATTCGTCATGAAATCGTCCATTGAAACCATCGTTATTCATTGCATATACAAGTGGCAGGAAGTCAGTGCGTAATATAACACTTTCACCTCTGACAAAAGAGAGAGAAATAAATTTCAATCGTTTGAAATGGCCAAAAAAGCTCTCTTTCGATGGTAAAGAAATTACTAAAATTTTCACTGTAATATCATTTGCGTAATTAATGATAGCGACTTAATTTTACTTGTAGAAATCCCATTTTCGCAATAATTTCAACGCTGTTCTGGCTGCAATTATCTCAGCCAATCCACTATTATGTCCATAGCCATGAATCGCTTTACTTTTGTTTAAGGGATGATTAGGTCCGAAATAAATACCAATGCCGGATGCGTAGTTCTCAATGCAGGAGCCATCGGTGTAAACCTTGAAATGATTGAAAAATCTATTTCTATTTTTTAATATAGTTACTACTCTCTTTTTCTCCTGCAAATATCGTTCTTTTCTCCTAGACAGATCCATTGAGTACAGTAAAATAATTTCAAGAAATGCTTCAACTATTTAACAAGTTGTTTATATGATACTGACGATGTCATTCATTTAATCTTTGATTTTCAGAAGTGAAACTTTTTTTGTGAAGCAAAAAACATACAACAATAGGTGGCAATCCGGTTGTATTCGTATCTGTTTCGGTAGATCCGTTGGATTCTGTAGATCCACCGGCGATATTATTACTGCTGCTAGTTGTTGAATGTGTTGTCTGCGTACTTTCTAGAAACGTTAAGACATTTAAAGGGTCGGAATTACTTATGAAGTTTGCAACTAAAATTATCAATTGAGTCGCGAATCAAACATGTAATGCTGATCATCTTCTAAACATTTCATTCATATTTGGCTGAAGCTTCTTTTGCTGATGTGTACGACGATCTTTCCGAACTGTGCCAATAATACCTTCAATTATTCTCCGTAGTAACGGAAACATCCCGAGGGAACTATTCCAACCATTACCACGACGCAAGAAGTTAGATATCAAATGAAGCATTAATGTATAGCATATTAGAATAACCTTAACTGCAGATAAACGACTATATAAAAGGTTATTTAAATTTGCATATGTTATCACTTAATGGTGCAGTTTCAAAACAGTTTTCCGTATAGGACGATTAAAAATGAAGTGAAATAAAATTGTGAGAAATTTAACAGGCAGAAAATTGAAATTAAATTAGATGACCTGAAAATGAATTGTTCATCCGATCTGAATCGGCTATTCCATCTTATTTTCTATTTAATTGTTTCCATCATTCGTTTCTTCTCGTAGAGGATTAGGCCCCTTCATATAAATGTTCGAAATCGAACAATTACAATATTCAAATTATGTAACCATTCATTGCAAATCAAAATTTATCATAAATGAAAAATAAAATAGCCACTTCCAGAACAAATTTCAGAAGTTATCATTATCGATGTTTCTGAACAATGGGAATAATGATTGTGAAATTTCAATTGTGATCATCCGGAAAAAAATCTGACAAAAAAATGAAATGAATGTGGCATATAAATGCTCGACATTTGACGAGTTGGGAAATTTGGAAATGGATGTGGCCGAAAAGTTGAGTGGAATCAGTTTCATTTGAATATTAGTTTAGTATTTAAATGGTTGAATGATTCAAATGGTCGTTGTTGAAGAGTAGAAGAATGCCAAACGGTGGTGATACGGTACGAGTGGAATGCCGAATATGTTCGAGAATGTGTTCGTTTATCGAAATGCAACAAATATTGCCGTGTTTCCACTTGTTTTGTCGAGGATGTATCACCGCCGTGACATCTTACCAAAAAGTCTCAAAATTGCAATAATTTCCTCTCTTAATTAATTAGTTTCACAAAATTTAAAAATTTTCCCTCTTAAAAATAAAAAGTTCAAAAATCATCAAGGGAAGTTTCGGTTTCTGGTATATTTTGTTAGTGCAAATTATTTCTCGAGAATCTTTTAGCATTACAAAAATATTTTTTCTCGAAAAATTTTATACCATTCTAATTATTATTAAGATTTATGTTCCTCGATGTTAATTTAATTGGCGGTATTAATATTTATTGAATAAAGAAAATTGAACATCTGATAAGTCATAAACATTTGTTATCGTCCGTTGCTTCTATTTATAAGTTTAGATCTAATGTACAGTAGCATACAAAATTTAATGTACTTCTAAGAAAACTAAGGTAATTTAATCAAATATGTTGTTCTCAGATCACAGATAAAATAATTTATTTTAGATTAATCAGGCAGACAAAGATAGCAAAAAAAATTCTACTGATATGATGATGGTATTTATTTGATTTAAAATATCACAAAATATATTAATTCAGCTATCACTTTTTATAATGATATTAAGAAGTAATTACTAATGAGAAAGGAAATGGCGAAAATGAAGACGTCATTACGAGGATAAAAAATTATCAGATAATAAAACTCCAAGATGAATATCAGGCATTTATTTATTCAGACTTGTCCAGCAACAAACTGCTATTCGCAAATTCGTGGTGACTTAACAGATTCTCTTCCACTTACCATAAATTACTGTGATAACGTGATGTGTCCAAAGTATAGTTTATTCATTTTTTTCTGTTTCATTTGGTAATTTCAATCTGAAAAGAAAGTTTTTTTTTGTAAATGACAAAGTTAAGTAAATAAAAAATAAATTATGATCCTTATTATAACTGATAACGAAATAAAATCAAGAAAGCCTTGAAATATTTCACAAAGCTTTTGTTCTATTTTTTATATCACTTTATTCCATTTTCTTTCTCTATTAATCATTCATTGGATTTATAACAAATAATTATCCTGAATTATTCATTCGATTAATTACTTTATTTTATTATTTTGCAGTAGAATTTATAATAGAATCTCACCTAAACATTTTTTAATTTCACTTCTTTTTTTGGATTCAGAAAATTATCACAATTTGAATCTACCCGTTTAACTGGGTGTCAACATGAACTTTGCACCACATGTCTGGAGGAATCACTACAGCGACAACCACCTAGTCAGTTTTTCTTTCTAACTTTTATTCAATCTTTCTATCATGAAATTTGAGCCTAATACGATTCGTCAAATTGAAATTTTCCAAATTATCATCACAAATTGATATACAAATACTTTCATATTTGTCTCAAAAATAAAAATTATGATTTGATTAATTGGTTACTTGTTAATTAATTCCCACTCATCTGATTTTATTATTGCAGCTTGCATCGTTGAAAATTGCAATGGAAGTATTGTTGAAATGGAAGATGCATATTTCTGTGATAATTGCAGCAGGCAAACTACTGATCCAAAAGCACTGATAATAACAAATTGCTGCAAATGTCATTTTTGTGAGCAGTGCGTTGAAAATCGAGTAAACATGAATTTATTAAATAGTAAGCAGTTATGGATTTCAAATATGACAAAAATTACTGTGTTTAATTTAATTATTTCTATTATATATTTTGATAATACAAATGAAAATTTATTTTTTATAAAAGAAAATTTTATAAAAAATATATAATTGCATAAAATTCCAAATAATTTAAAACGAAAATTCTATTTTTAATCGTTTTGTGAAGGCTTTCAGCTCTGATAAATAAAAGATTTTCAGCTTTTTGAAAATTTTTTCAAAAAAAATATTTCTGCAGAAGAAACGCTGATATGTAGCGACGGAAAATGCTTGTCAAAAAAAAAGAAAGTTGAAAATGAGGAGGTAGAATCTTTTGTTTCTAATTAATTTCATATGTTGCTATATACGCTTTATAAGCTTCATAATTCCAATATGTTTCAACTTAAGTTCAACACCGTTTTCATTACTTAGGTTCAAGTGAAATGTAAAGTGAAAGATGGTTGTGCAGGTGTAGCTCTTAATGGCTTTCCATCGAATTCAGAGTGCAACCATGACGTGTGCGTCGAATGTCTCACTGATATGATTTCCAGTTGCGAAGCAAGTGGTATTAATTTTTTAAATGATTTTATATTAATTTAATTACCGAAATAATTTCAACAAATTTAGATATTCAGTTTTTTTCTTAGTTTCTTATTATGAATGCTTAATTAATCTTCATTTAACACTTGAGAAAAAAGAAACTCAAATTCTATTTTTTAATATTATTTTATTCAAAAATATCACATACAAAAAATGTTATTCATTAAATTTACTAAGTAATTTACAGGAGTAGCTCCTATGTGTCCTCAACCATCGTGTCATCAGCATTATACGATTGAATCGGTTAATGCTTTACGTACGCTCTTCCCGCATAAGGCTGAATTCTTTCAACGTTTTGACTTAAGTGAACGGAAAACGGAATTTTGCAGAGACGATTCTATGACAGTACCCATTCTTTTTTCTTCGTTCAATTTCCTAATTAGTTCATTAAAATTATATATCATTAGATAATTAGTTGAATATTTTAAATTGCTAAAAAACAAAATTTAAAGAAGGCAGAAGAAAATTATCATAGTTAATTAAACTAGATCTTTCACCAAAGACGATTATTACAAACATTTCATTATTTAGAAAGTGATTCAACCACTCAAAACAAAATGGAAGATATCCATTTCAAATTATTTACACTCTCAATAGATGAAAATTTAATCAGTACATTTGTGCAGCAAAGTCGCAGTGAATGTCAAATGTTAAGTTTAATCAAATTTATCAGCTTTAATTTTAGAGAAAGTTTCTGATGACTTTTTAGTTTGTGGATCTTTCGTCTAACTTTGACTTCGCATCAAGACGTATGACAGTACGCGTTATGGCTAGCGATGAAGAAACGGAAGGAATTTTAATCTACGATAAGCAGGGTACTGTCGGTGATTTTATTCGCGAAGTTCGCCGTGTCCTTAAAATACTGCCATATGAAAAAGTAAGTAATAGTAAGTAGTTTTAAAAGTAAGTTTTAGCAGTTTCGATCTTCCCATTCATATTGAAAATTTATTAGTCCTTGGAAGGAAATTTAATATAAGAATATTTAGCATAAGAATATTATTAAGGTGTTGTTAGTTGAATAGCTTCAACTTCCTATATTTACGATAAGCATTTTATTACTGGAAAATATATAAAACAGGGAAATGATGTAAGTGTTTTATAGTAAACATTTAAGAGAGGAATGTACACAACTTTGCTTTTAACACTCATTTTAAAATATATTTCAATTTCACTTATCGTAGAAGTTTTTGAATTAGGTAGTTTGATATTTCGCAGATAAGGATTATTAAAACTAATAATTGTTATAGTGAATAATGATTGATTGATAGAGAATTGGTGGAATCATTGGTGAACTGAATTGGTAAGACTGCCTTTCCCCGGTAAAGATAGGATGCCTCGGTGAACTGTGAGAAAATTACTTCTCTTGGGAATTTGAACAAGGAATCATTCAGACATACCAGAGATCACAGACATGCAGGAAATAGAATGATTAGAATATGATGGAGACGTACCAGAGAAAAGTAGATGGTAGTACGCAGACGTTAGAGAAATAAAGAAATAGAATGTATGAATACATACAAGAGAAGAAATGAAGTGGATAGTTAGGTAACGATGTGCTTGAAGAGAAAGGTAGTGATAAAAAGAGGATTGGTGGTGGGAAGGATCTCTATGATACTTTGATTGTACTGATAGGCTGAAAGTAAATAGCTTCACTCTCTCTCTCTAAGATATACGGGTACTTCATCGAACGCGAAGAGGGGAAGGACGACAACGGGATGGACGAAGAGATAGCCATCGACGCGGCGTCCCTGAGCAAGTGCGTCGGCGAGTTGCATCTCACTTCAGGCGCCGTCGTTCGCGTGGACACTACCGGCATTGTACAACGGAAACGTCAAGCAAAGCTAGCACCTCGAAGTGATTGAGACGCCTGTTTCCAACGAGTAACTTTCATTTGCATCTCCACTAATTCCTTCTTCCCATTCCACTTCATCTCTATATTTATCAATAAAAAATCAATAACATTAAAAAAAGCACGTAATAATATATAAAAGTAACAATTTTTCGTTTTTTAATTTTTCGAATATTTTATTTTCATATTTTTTAATCCCTTCATCACGCGTACATATTAAGCATACGTAAATACGCCACTTATACACACATGCATACATGCAGTATATCCACTCGTGCAGCACATGGTTTGATTATGTATGTCGGTAAAATCCGAAATCACATAAAAATAACTGTTAATTCTGTAGATGATGAAATTATAGGTGGAAATCTTTGTTAAATATGCTCAGTTAAAATAGATCGTATGCTTCTTCTACCTCGATTCGTTGTTACTTCCTCATCCTTTTCAAGTTATGACCGAAGGTTACATGTCTTAGTTTCAAATTGTTTACAATATTCTTATTGATGTGTCGTAAATGTGTGAGGCTTATTGAACGACACATCAACGTTATCGAACATCCTTGGGTTTCATTCCGGTACCGCCCCATCCAAATCGTATAAATACCTGTAGGATTGGATTGAATCTTTCCTGAACGAACCTTGGGGTCACCGTGGAGTTGACCAATTTCGATACGCTCATCATCACCAGCTTATCAAGTTTTTAATCGATTATCACTGAGGTCAGGGACCAACAAGAAATCCTACGGCAACACGACTGTTCGAATTAACTATTATCATATCACAAATGACTAATTTGACCTTGTTTGTTATATCTTATAACTTTGCATAAGAAATAAAACTTTCTTGGAACGAATCGATTGTACCGCACAAGTACAAATTAAACCCAACTTTCTCTAACTTTCCCGACATTATATTTATTCGTTTATACAGTATTTAGTTCAGTAATTGTGTAATAAATTTAATTGATTTTACAGCATATAATTTAAATAAATACGGAATGTATGGTCCAGTTCCAATTATTCAGCATATTTAACTGTTTATAGATGTATATAGATAGAAGATATACAATTCATCTACCTCAGGAGATCATATAAGATTACTCTGTGACTGTGAAATATTTAATGTAAAGAAGTACAGTATAATATTGTTACAGAGATAATTTCCAGAAGAATGGCTATAATTAATGACTATATTAATATCACTAAAAGAGAATGATTATACTGAAAAGTGAAGAGAAAGGAAAATCTCTTAGTAAACAGACAAATAATAAAATCCGATGATTTAACCTGTGATTTGATAAAAACTTTTGAAAGGATTTCTCGAGATTATGCATATCCGATGACAAATAGTTTAATGATTGTGAATGAAAATAATCTTATAGCTTTAATAAAGATGCAAATTGTTGTAACAATGATCTATATTTATAATATTTATAATTTTTAATTTGGTTATAGTTAATATGAAATTAATTAACTGATTAGAACGTGAAATCAGTTAGTATTTTAAATCTCTTATCTTCAATATTTCGAAATATAAATACGATTATAACGATCTTGTTATAAATAATTCATTCCCTTTTACTCACTAAACTAGTTGAAGGTCTTTTGGGCACTTCAATACTCAAAATTCATTCAAATTTGATTTAAGCAGAACTTGAGGAAGTTTCCTTTCTCATTCATATAGCTCTATCCGGCAAAAACAATTTATTACTAACTCATGAAGTTCTATTGGATGGATACAAAAGAACGATCTGCACATTTGCATTTATGCTTGTTTGCTTACGCGTACGTGAATGAATACTTCGTTCGTAGAGTACTGCATTTAACATTACAAATGGAAAAATTAATAAGATTGTTTTTTCTTTTTTGTTCAACTGAATTGAAATGTTAGTACTGAAAGTGTGTGATTTTTGGTTTATTCTTATATACAACTTATGGACGAAATTGTTGACATTCATCAAACATTTAACTAAATTATCACTTAATGAAACGATATTTCGAAACTCATGATTATTGTTTAAAGGTTTTCATGATTCAATTATCATCGAGATTACTAAGAGTGATGTAATTATTAAATTATGGTGCTTTCGATCAAATTACTTCTTTATAAGGTTACTACGGATAAGCTATTATTGCAGTTTAACAAAGTAATTATTGTTATAAGATTGCTACAACAAAAACTTTCCAGCAAATATTTCAAGGTTATCGTTACTTTTTTTCTATCCACCTCCGCATTTAATCGTTTTCAAGTTTTAAAATGCAATTAATATTCAGTATTTAATTGTTTTTTATTACTTGAGTTTAAAAAATTTTGTGATCATAGAAAATTTTGAAAATGTCATATCAAAACTTGCCTGGTTTATTGGCTGACATGGATTATGCATTTGAATATCTAGCTTACTTAATCCTAGATAATATATTTAGCAATGCTATCCATTCATTTCCTCAGTTCAATCATTTTTAACACTTTTGTTATTTTTTTATTGAAAAGTAATTAACTGATTAATAGTTGTTTAGCGATTCTAATATTCGGTCATTACCTGTCTAAGACATTTCATAAAATTTATTTTTAATCAACGTTTAACACAAAACTGACTTTTAATTACCACATTTGAAATAATTTCTGGTAAGTGAATATGCAATTTAGATTATTTTTAATATAAAAAAATATTGTTCATTATTGGTTTGATAATAGATTTTTAAAGCAATTAGAAAAAGTATTAAAAAATTGAATTAAATTAGATTGAACATAATTTCAGAACATTTTTCAGGTAAGCAACTAGTAAATAATAGTTCCAAGAAATTTTAAGCATAACATTAAAATTTTAACAAACTTTTCAGCATTTATCATTTTGCTTACAAATGCTAATTGAGATAGGAACGAATAAATATTAACTAATAAGAGGATAAATAAATAAAAGTGGAAGAATATTTCATTATAGATAACTCGAAAACTGCAGGTATGAGTCAGAAATAATTTGGCGACATGAGTTAGTTTTGAAAGGTAATTAGAAATAATTATTGAATCCCCAGGTTGACATCCCTTCTCTAATTAATTAACAATGATTTCTAATATTGACATCACATTTTTTCCTCGATTACTAATGAGAAGATTTTTATACCTTTTATTGATGATTACTATTAACAAATATTAATCATTAAATAATATCAAGTATTTATTGAAATGACATTTCTATTTTTTTTGTTTTGATAATATTTTATTGAGCTGAATTCTGTCCAATATTGTGGGCGATCTTCCATGAAAGTAACGAGATCGAAGGATGCAAGATTCAAGAGCCTCGGTTGTATTTAGGCCACTGCTGGCTTGCTGTACCAGGCAGATGACTAACTGTTACGTTTGGGTTGTACCTTAAACATTTATTACGACAGATTTTATAAGATACAATAACATAACATTAATATTAACAATTCGACAATATTGTGGAGAATTTCAGATATCAATAAGGAAAGGGAAAGTAGGGTCCAATTTACCCTTTAGTTGACCCAACGCACTTGTCGAAGCAAAGTTTTAGCAATGTCTTTGGCTTAGGATCTCCTTTATTCTGTGGGAGGACGGGTTATATACAGTTCACACGTTACAACAAAGAGAATTTAATCTGTACAAGTACAAAGCTTACTTTTACAGCTTATAGATTAAAATCGTAAAATTTTAGCTTACAATGTCAAATCAAAAACAAACGATTTTATAACTCTTCGGTTTTCCTCTCAATCCCAACGACAAACTCTATCAATGATTTAGTATTCAGCTTGAATAGAAATGGAAAGAAGATGTTGCAAATCAATCATTAAAATTAAAGTATCTGGATTGAAAGTATTTGTTCAAATTTGTTTTAAATGTTAGAAACTAACTTACATGAATATCCGTTTACATTCAGTATACACTTCATAGCTTACTTATTTATCATTTTATTTTCAATTTCTGATAAATGTCACGGAGTGTAATTAGTATTCGCTGCATTTTTTGTTTCATTTATTTCATCCGTCCATGTGATTGAAGCGATGTAATTTCTCGTCCTTTTTATTTTGTTTTTAGATTTCACTGAACTTAGTGTTTAACTTATAATATGTCACATATCAGTCCATTTCATCTCAAATAACAATACATTTAATTATCAGAAAAGATGATTTTATTCATCTTGCTCGATGCTACAATTCCAAATCTCGTCATATTATTCGCAATTTGGAAAGTTGAAAATGTAAGCATAAAATGGTATACAATTAATTTGTTGGCGGCATATAGCATTGGTAATATTGGCGGTAATGTAGCGCTCGAATATGAAACAACGCTAAGATCGTACAATGGAATCTTATTCTTGCTGTAAGTAATGCTATATATTACAAAAGAAATTTCAGAAAATTAAAAAACTAGAAAATTTTATAAAATGATGTTATCTTTATTAAATCAGTTATCATATATGCATGCATATACTGTATTTAAATATTCTGTATTTTCTTAGTTTCTGGGAAATTTTGCTGAGTGTAAATAGTATTTGCTGTAGTTTTTATTTATTTTATTCATTGTATGAATTAGGCGATGTAAACAAATAATAGAATTAAATAATTAAATAATAGAATGCACGTAAGCATAATATTAAATTAACATTAAATTTTATTTTCTTAATTTTTTTAAATTTTATTTTCTTAATTAATTTGAAAGACCAAAAAAAAATAATTTTGATAAATTTGGATATTAATATTAAAATTACTCGTTGTTTTACTTTTTTCTAGTACCGTATCTGCGCATGAAAAAAGTGCTAGTCTGATATGAGTTTAAAATACTTCTTTAGTCTAAATATTTATCAAATTTACGAAAACAGAAAAATTTTACTTCAGATATATTCTGATAGTGATTTTAATAATATTAATTACACATGAATATTAATGCAATTTTAAAGCTGTATTTAAAATATTCCAAATGGATTACTGTTTCTAAATTTTCCTGCTGTTTTTCATATTGTTTTATTTTTCAAATTCTTTTCATTACTTTGCTGTTTACCCTAAATTCGAATTCTAATAGTTTAAGTTATAGTTTTAGTTAATTTTAACCTCCTAAAGTTATTCAATATGTAATTGTTAAAAAAACTAAAAAATGGTACATATTATTCCATGATACATATATTTTATTTAAACTATTATTTCATTTAAAGCTTATGAAGTCCAAAAAAGTATGAATAATAAGTGATCAAATACTATTTGATTCTAGTCAAAGGAAAATATATTGATAAACAATAAAATGTGCCATTATAACAAGTTTGATTTCATTTTTCACGCATATTAATCATCCTTAGGTGCATCAAACAATTTTTAGACATTCAAAACTTTTATCTTTAAAATATTTAGCACAAAATTATGGAAATGAGAAATCATTCAGTAATACGATATTGATATAAACTATTGCCAAGTTGTTTGAATTAAATAATTCATTTTAACTATTTGATACTTTTTTCAGCTGTTATTGGTTGACAATATACGTGAGAACTTTAGCATTTGCAGTGATACGATTGATAATATTCTTCTGTATCCTTGAAATATACAGCATTTATACTTTCAAAATTGAAGTTTTACAAGCTTTTTATAAAAGGTTAATGTTTCTCTTTTTACTACCTGTCATTTTTTTCATTATGTGATTTTTTTAAATTAAACATCAGTTCATTTAAATAATTTTTCGCAATCATCTTAATTTAATATAGATTTTAAAAAACTATAACATTTTCGAAATTATTTGGAGTATCTACTTAAATATTGATAAAGTCATAATCGAAATTATTTCACTTTTGGCTCAATAAAAACTCCATTTAAAAAATCAATAAATGGACTGCTTCAAAAAAAAAGCATTTAACATAATTAAAATTTAAATTATTCCTTTTTTGACTACTTCAATAAAAAAAATTAATCAATAAATACAATTGCTCCTTTGCTTTTTTCCAAAATTTTTAATTCATTTAGCAAATCACGAGTGATAACTTTTGTTCATTTATGTGCGCAATTAATATCAATTCCTGTCTCAAGTTTAATGGTTATTAGAAGTCCAGTAATTATGACAACTGCCGCGATGATTTATTACATCATAAGCTCTGCTTTGTTTCTTAGTTCGATCCTAGTAATATGTGCTGTAAGTTATCTCTCTTTAATTATAATTAAAGTAATCAATGTCATCAAAATTTCAAGTGCTGCTTTCTCTTTCATTAAAATTTTAATAATTAGATTAAAAAAATTAAAATTTTCTAGAATTAAAATTAAAATTTTAACAGTGGAAAAAGTGATTAAAAATTTGTTAAATATTTTTTGTTATTACTTTCTTTACTTATATACTTTTTTAATTTCGTTTAATTAAAAGAAATTAATCAAAAATTAATCAAACAGAATTTAAATATTTACCTTTTTTCAGATAATTTCGGGGAAAAAAATTATTTTTGTTTATTTATATAAGCAAAAATAAATGAATAAATGAAAAAGAAAATAAATGAAAACATGTAATAATTTTTTTTCTATTTTTATAATATTAGAGAAGAAAAATTCTCTAAAAAGGGTTTTAAAATTTTTAACAAAAAAAAGGAATTTTAATGTTACGTATACAAATAATAATTTATTTCCATTTTTTATTTACAGGCAATTTATATTGCTTATAGACATGAATCATTCCGTAACAATCGACAGTTGAAAAAAGCGCTTGTGCCACTGATCTTTTACTTTTTACCGATTACACTTGTCGATGTTGGCACTGCAAGTAATTTTTTCCATTAACTTTTAAATTTTTAATATGGAAAATATTTAATAAAGTTCAATAGTTTTATACTAAATAGATTTTTTTTATAGATAAATGAAAATGCAACCAGAAGTTAGAATTTTTTTCCTCATTCGAAGCAGTCTGATTAGAATGATATATTTTGATCAATTATTTCGATGCAATGAAAATCTTATCAAATAGCTCATTTATCAGTAATTGAATTTCGTTGTAAATTCTAAAAAGTACATGGACTTTTTGCTCCTTTCTAAATGAATTACTAATATTTCTCTGTTCACTTTTTAATTTTTACAAATAAGTAAGTTAATAAGGAAAAGTTTTAAAAGTTAAAAGAAAAAGTTTTTGTTCAAACTTAACAAGAAAAATTATATTACAGTTGGCGCTGCCAGATTTACCGTTGATTCCGATAGAAATTTTATGAATATTTTAATCGGAATAAGTGCTGTTCTCTTCAAGGCATGATTCAATCATCTTTTTTATTCATTCCGCTTTTTTTCTCTGGTATTTTAAATTAATTGTGTAAATTTAAATTTCAACGAATAATTTCAATTACAGATGCGTACAATAATTGTCGCATTATGTACAGTTGTCGTTTTGCCGCCATTCCGTAAAGCAGCACTTGACCTATTGGGTGTTAAACGTCAACAAATAATTACCGTAATACCAATGAATAACACTTACGTCAGTACTCAGAGAAAACGTGATAACTGTATAACTTGTATTGCTTGTGATTTGTAATATATGTTAATTATTCATATTTTAAATTAAATTAAATTTCTATTTTATAAAATTAGATTTATTTTTATTTAAAATGTGAGTAAATTCAAATATAATTATTTCAGTAATTTTCTTTAGCTATCAATTTTTCTTCATCACTAATTTTGTATTACTTGTTAATTATTGTTTTTATTATTACCACTAACTAATACCAATAATTTTTCTTGCATAACTTCCCTTGTGAAATTTTGCTAATACAGTTCACCCATACATCTAAAGGTGAAAAAAATTGATAACTTTTCTGGACTACCAGAATATTTGCATTCGGAAGAGTAATTATAACCTTAAAATAAAGTACAAAATTCATAAATGATGAGCAGTAGCAATATTAGTTATCAATTTGTAATTACTATTCTAATTTAATTACACACTGGAAAGAAATTGTTGCATTGAAAATACAATAAAAAATACTGATAGAACTAAAAGTATCATGAAAATAATTAATGATAGCAAATAAATGAAGAAAATATAATAGAAAACTGAAATTGTAATTAGTAGAGTGTTGCTAATTGTCAATTTGCAACTTTTGGTTTAATCCTAATTACTTATGCAATAATTTATGTTTTCGTGTTTTTAAATTTGTTAAGGCTTTGCGAAAAGAAATCTTATTGATTCACAATTATTGCATGTTTTCAATGTTTACGCAAATAACAAACAATGTATCGTTTTTTTCTTTCATCTTAATGAAAAGAGAAAAATCAGTTTGAAATGAAATCTTAAAAAAAATGAAATTTAAAAAATGATAGGAATTTTTTTTTGGTTTTTATGGAAGAGCTTTTTTTCGCATTTTTTGGCTCTTTCTCTTGTTTCTTCTTTGTAAATTTTTTTCCATTTAGTAATTGGAATCTAACAATTTCTAAATTTTTTCTGTTTAAAAAATTCGAATTTTCGATAGTCTGAAATCAAAAAATTTTGATTCTTTCGAATAATTCATTTCACTGAAAACATTTTGTATAATAAAGCTAAATGAAAAAAAATGGATGATTTTTTTTGCAAGTAAAGATTAGAAATTAAAGTTTTTCTCCTTGGATTTTAATCCAGCACTTTTCCTGCTATCTAAAATCAAATAAGTATTAAAGTATGACTGGAGAGCATTTAAGACATCTTTCTCCTCTTTTTAATTTCCTTTCGTCTAATATTTACTTTATGTTTTATCACTTCCTGTAATTTTTGTAGCATTAAAGAAAATATAATTGGATTTAATTAACTGTTGATTAAAAAAACTGAATTCTTTGCTAAAAAATAAATAATTTTATGAATAGATGTTGTTATTTTTTTCTTTATAACAAAATTTTTTGTTTATTTGTATTGAACGTATGTCATTCAATTCCATGAAATTATATTTGCTAAATTGTAAGAAAGGAGTAAACTAAATTTTCTCTGAAATGCTCGGCATGCACAAATGACGTGAATGACGCCAAAGTGATGCAAAATAGGTTCATTTCGCGTTTTGTCGTGAAATATTTGTAGTAAATAAATGTAAACAATGTGTATTTAAGGGGAGTTTGATGTATAAAATCTAAAACGATAGAATAATTCTTATCGCTTATAGAACGAATTGATGAAATGACATTCGAAACAATTCGACAAAAATATTAATGTTAAAGTTTGAAATAATTTTCGATCGAAAGAATGCATGAAATTATGTTACTGTAAACAATGCTCGAATAGATAAAAGAAAAAATTCGCTATCAAGTATCGAAATAATTTCCATTTTTCAATTAAAAAATTCCTAAAAATTATTTAACTGTAAATAAAAGAAATATATTGATAAAATAACTTTAGCTAATGTTGCTTTTAACTTTTAATCAAATAACTTACAAAATACACAATATTTAATTTCTTCGAATGATTGATTGGAACAATATTGAGTGAAATTTATCACTTAATTTTTATCCAATTAAATAAATTAGAAAATGTAAATATAAATTCTTACCGAATCAGCTAAACAGCTAATAAATAAGCATTTATCAGTGAATTTGATAAGGAAAATGTTATGCACAAAATGATTCCTTTTTTCTGCTCTGATAATATTTTTTATCAATTTTGACAAACATTTGTTCGTTATATTTTTGCAGTAAAATTTGAAAAAAAATGCTTTTCTATCCAAAAAAATAAGTAATATTTACATTAAATGAATTGAATAATAATTTATATTAAATAAAACAGTAACTTCTGATTTTAATTACTGCTGAATACAAATTATAGTAGAAAAGTTTTATTCAAAGAAAGAATTTCTTTTAAATGCGAAAATATATAAATTTCTTATTGATAATCATTGAAATTGGATTGAACACTTCGAATCTAATTATAAGTAATTATAATAAAAAATTGATGGAAATTTTTAAATCATTCAATTCAATTTTGACATTTTCTATTGAGTAAATTAGAAGGGATTGAAAGAAGTTCGAGAAATAAATACTGCAATGTTTAAAAAGAAAATCAAATATTTGTGAGTATTATTTTTTCACTGGATTTTATTGTAAGAAACATTAGAAACGACAAGAGGAAGAACGGCATGAACAATAACAATAACAACTGTTTACATCAGCGATGTAAACAATAATACAAGAACAGCAACAACAACAGCAACAGTGTCGACAACAATAACAGATCATTGCTTGCTTTTTGTATTCAACAAAATTAATTAGCTGCGTTTACCTAAGAAGAAATTTCTTTCTGCTTATGTTATTGTCACTATTTGTTAATCTTTGATTTAAAAAATTCTTTCAATTCGAAATTAAGCTATAGTGAGAGCCTGAAGAAATTAATGGGTTAATTAATATAACCTTCTCTTTGTGCTTTAGCCAAAAAGTGACAACGATAACAATTGATTAAATAGTGTTAAAAGTTAGATAAATTGGTTTTTGGAATTTACTAAAATTACGTGCTAATTTCTAATTGCGTTTCATTTCTGTTTTTCTTTCTTCCATAGATGCAAAGAATAGTTAATAAGTGAACTCATTTCTTTTCCATATTCAATGGGGCTAACGTGTTGTTAAGAAAACGATGAGATTGTTTACTTATTCATTGAAGTAAAACTTTTTCATAACAAACAGAAAAATTATAAGAAAAAAAGAAAGAGAAAAAAATTATTTTTTTCTATTAATAGTCAAAAAAAAAATAAAAAAAAAATTTTCTTTAAATGCTATAAAATTTCAAGAATTATTCGTTGGTGAATTTGGTATGCATTGAAAAATAATTAGTAATATTTTTCAGAAAATTATAGCGTTTTTTTCTTTTTAAATTTTTAATAACAAAGCTTTTGCTATCATCAAAGGGAATTGAGCAGAAGAAAGAAAAGAAGAAAGTAAAATTTTAGAAGAACAATTCCTCGCCTTGATAATAACAAGCAGAAAGGAAAAGCAAAAATTTCCGACATCCGGAAAATTTTTATCATTCCTTGCTAGGAAAAGGAATAAAATTCGAATTATTAAGTTTTGAATTGAGATTAATTTTAGTGAAAAGTGAAATTTGACAATAAAACGGAAATTTCGTGCTGAATTGTATTCAAATGCAAAATGTATGGAAAGAAATTGTAAGAAAAAAAATAGTAAATTAATTAGAGTTCAAAAAAATTTTTGATTTTTCGATTTCAAATTTTTTTATTTCGACGAAAAAAATTAATAACTGTAATGATTTGTTGTTTTTTAAACTGATAAAATATTGATTATTCTTTCCACTCATATCATTTTGTCTTGCATTTCCTTCCTATTTGCTTCTCCAGAAATTCAAATTTTATTTTCTAACATTCCTCTATCTTTAAAACTTAAATTATTTTTTTACTAATTTCTTACCAATAGAAATAAAATATCAATTTTTGTTATTTGAGGACAATTAGTTCTATTTTTCGTACTATTCGCAAAATAATACTAAAATTAACAAAATATAATTAAAATTACAAAATAATATCTAAAAAATTCTACAAAAATATTGTGTTATCAATAGTTTTTTGTTAAATTATATAAGAGTAAATTTTACCGATAATAATTAAACAAAACGTGTTTTACGCCACGTTGAGAATTTAATTCTGAAAATTAAAAAGCAAATTTAAGAAAAAAAACATTGTCTTTTTCGGCCACGTGTATTGCATACATGAATATACGTTGAGTTCTAATTAAAACAAACAAATTAACAAATGATTGATGCAGCTGATTGGAAATAATTCAACAAATTTTCGCTTTCTTCTTTTCTCTTTCTTTTGTCTTTCAGCTTTTTCTCTCATCCATTGTGGAAATTACGTCGGCGCAATATGTACGTGTCAGTTGGTTCAGTATTACTTAACAACCTTCTTGAAATGACGTAGTAATTTTATTAAAATGAATACGTGTATGTGTGTACATGTGTGTGCTTGTTATGCGTGTGTAAGTGTGTATGTGTATGTGTATGTGCGTGTGTGTATGTGTACGTGTGTATGTGTGTGTATGTATATTCTCGAGAATTTACGCAGTTTACTAGAAGTTTGAAGTTGTGTTTGCTTGTTCATAAAATCCTCAAGAAAATATTTTGAAATCTGAACAAGAATTTCGACCAAAGAAATTTGAAAGATTGATAGGAAAAGAATGTATTTTCGTTTTTCGATCCTATGTTCTTCACTTTTTTATTTGCGAACAATTCCAACTTTAAACCTGTTGCCTTCCAATTTTCACTTTTTTCCTGCTTTTTTCCATAAATTTTTTCTATGAGAAAATTAAAGGAAGAAAGCTAAACAACTAATTTCAAATTACTAACTTTACTTTGAAATACAAGCTATTGTAGGGAATATTTGCTTAAAAGAAAGTGAAATTACAAAAAAGCTTGAAAATATATTATTGCTAAAATGATCAAGATCAGATCTTCAAAGTGTGTTTATATTCTAAGAGCAAATATTGATGACATGCTTGAAAATCATAATTATGTTATGGTTTGCTTACATTCCTGATTACTGCTCCTCATATTACTCATACCAAAAAAGCGTTTCTAATTTCAATTACTTGTAATATTGATTCTCTCAAGATATACGACATTGATTATACTAAGATTGGCATATATCATTTGAAATTACCATTGAAATTAACGGCTATATTAATGGAAGATGAGAAATAATAGTGCGGCTATTTCTATCCTATTCCTATTTTCCTTTTCAAATATCACGAAAATTTTGTTGATATTGCTTTTTTTTCTAATACTATCGTAAAATTATCACGACAATCAGTTACGTAATCACGATCTATCACTGGAAAGCCTCTAAAAAGAACAAATCAAAAAAATGCTATCATTCATTTTTCCAATTTCATTTAATACCCTTTTGAATGGTTTTGCTTTTAAACTATCACTCTTTTCTGTCGCCATTTCCGTGAATTTATTTCAATCTTTTTAAATTTACTAAATATTCATCCATTCATTTGAAAATGGAACGGAAAATTTTCTTTAATTTCAATGTAGATACAATGTAGAAATAACAATATAATCATAAATTTCTACTAGCTTATTTTAATAACTTAAAATTTGTTCATTTATTATGAAAATTTCAATTTTAATGAATAGAGATATTTATAATATCTGATGTATCAATCGTAAGCTTATTTGTTGCAAATCTTTGATTAAATTTTATGATAACTAATTTAACGGATTCATGTCTTAATTTGAGTGATTTCTACCTGAAATTGCATTTTAAATAATTTAATTTTTTCTTGCTAATTTTTAATAAAAGTTGCAAAACTCTTATCTTTCTAATTCACATTTTAAAGCATAAAATTTTTTGTTATCGAAAAATTTTTAAATTCTTATAGAAATAATCATTCGTCTGATCACGATTATTTTGCATTCACAAAGCAAAAAAAGTTCAGTCGAAAATCTTAGCATTTTTGTTTTAAGCATAATTCATTTCGTAAATGTAATCAAACGAATTTTATTTACATTAAGCAATGCAAAAGAAAAATCTCAAAACTTTTTCGATTCAATTTCAAATTTCAATTTTGAGCGTTTTTAGAAATTTTCTTTTTAAAATTTTATAAAATGAAAATAACAAATGAATTGCAGGCGTGAAATGAGAAATGAGAAAGAAATTGAAGGCTAAAATAATTGAGAGCCAAAATGTAATCATTCATGCGTGTAAAAGCATTTCGATATTTCTCTTTTTTTTCTGCTATTTTTCCATGACCGTTGCTAGGAAAGATTTCTATTGAGAAGCTTTGAAAGTTGAGTGACTGCTTAATGATATAATATAGTTTTAATATATCGATTTTAATATATTTTCAAATTGGTAAGTTAAATTCAATTTATCGGCCTAAATTTAATTTTCGATAATATGAAAAAAGAATGGCAAAATGTTGCTAAATTTTTCCTTTTTCAAATATTTTCAATTTTGTAGAATAATAAAATTATTTACTCTGGAAATACTTTCTATGCCATTCTTCCCGATTGTAACTGTTACTAAACATTTATTAATATGTTACAATCATAAAGTAACCGTAAATTGTAATTGCAATATTTTTTGCAAAGTTTTTCACCTAACAACATTCAATCAATAATCATTGAAATACCAATAATTTTATTGTTAATTTAATTTTCAATATAAAAGAAAACTGTTCATTTAAAATCTTTGTAAATAATCATTAATTAATGATAAACCTCCGGTATAAAAATGCATTTTGTAAAATAAAAAAAAAGATTTCTGTAAAAAATAAAACAAAAGAGTGTGATTCAAAAGTTTTTTGATTTAAATTTTTACTATTTACTAAAAATTTACAAGCGTTTCAAGATTTAAATAATCATATTCGCATATTCACGATTACTAATACGATTGCTAATAATATTAGCCTAAAATGTTCCCATACATATAAATATGTCGGAAATGAAATAGTAATTGAAAGATAAGGAAAGGGAAAGAACTTTCGAGAACGAAGAATGAGATGAATGGGATTGGATTTCGATGATAATGAAGTTTCAGATAGTTTTTTGAGCGGATCGTCATCTCCCATATTTTCTCCTTCTCCCTCTTTTTCCTTAATCAGTTACTCAAATCTTTCAGATATTATTTCTTTTTCAATCTCTGATTTTTTTAAATCTTTTTCCGATTCATAAACACATAATTGACACATAATTGCTTTTTAATCTTTTAATATTATCTTTCGATCGATAATATTTACTATATTTTGCTTGAATTTCAAATTTGAAATTGTTAAAATTTCAAAATACTCAATTTTCATTTCTTTGTTACCTTTTTAATGTTTTTAACCAAATCTAATAGCGATATTTTCATTTATGGAAAAAAATTCCTTACTAATACTAGTTTTATCCTTCGTAAACAAAAAATTGAGTGCTCAGTAAGTAAATTCAATTTATTATCAATTCAATCTTCATTTGTATCAATTTTCCTCAGCAGAAAATAAAATTTTGTTTATTTAAACAATGAATCATTGACCAATTCCATTCTGATATGTAAAGTATGTTTGTGAGTAATATTACAGAATCTTAGAATTAAATTTTAACAGTTTTTTTTTTCGAAATTTATTTTCAGTTATTGAATTTATTATCGAGACAAAAAAAGAAGAAAAACAATCGTCGTTACGAAAAGTTCAAAGTTAATTCAACTTTTTTTTTCAAATTCGCAATGCTCGATGAATACAGTTCATGAATTTTTCCGTCGAATTTTACCAAATCGATTGAATGTTAATCGAGATGATTTCTCATTTGAGCTTCTTCGTAGTGCTTCTGTTCAACAGCTAAAAAAGTGCAATAATCCTAGGCAACAGCTAATATGGCCAAGACCAACCAGTAGTCACGAACATTTCCATATCAACACGATAAAATTGGTAAGTTTCTTATTCGTAAAAAAACGAAAAACTTTTTTTTCGTTCCTCGCATTTTTTCCTTTTTTAATTTATAATTTTAAATTTTTGTAATAAATGAAAATAATGTTCTTAATTAATTATTAACTGAACGCAAAGTACATAAATGATTTGTAAAGTTTATAGTAAAATAATTTTTTTCGCAACTTCTAATTTAAATTTAATTTGCGTAAATTTATAGTTAAAATAAAATGTTATTTACATGTTACTAAGTAAAGGTTTGAGAGAAGAAGAAGAAAGCTTTTTGCTAATCAATTAATCAATTTCTTTTCAATTTTCTTTTCCTAATGAAAATAATATTGTAATGAAATGAATAACTTATCTTACTTTTTAAATATTAAATCATTTAATTGTATTACTTACTTCACTTTACCCAAACATTTTACTCTTTTACTTATTACTAGTATTTATAGCATTACTGTTATTGTTGTGCTAACACATAATAACTTTCCACATTACTACGACAGAATATTCAATCATCAAATTAAATTGATTAGAAAAAAAGGAAAAATCAAAAAGTTTTATCTTTTCTTTTAATTTTTAGTTTTTGATTTTTGCATTTTCAAAATAATCTCAAATTGTAGATTCATTTGAAAGTGATATAATTAAAAATTTTCTCTTTTTCTCTACAAAAAAATAAAATGTTTTAAAAATTCTAGCAGAGAGATCAATATTTAATATTATAACTCTGAAAAGGTAAAAAGGATAATTTGACGATAAATTTGCAAGAGGAAAGGATACTGCAGCTAGTCTTTCCTCTCTTTTTTTATCATTTAAGCAGAGTGCAATTGTCGCATACCATCTTGCAGTTCATTTCTCTAGCTAACATTTATTGTATTAGCTATTATTTTATTTCGTTATCTATGAAATATATAGTAGAATATCTTTGTGTAAATATATAAAAAAATTATATGGGAATGTATATTTATTTTGAAATTTCTGATTCAAATGTTTGCCATACATTTTCCCAAATTTCTTAAATGCAAAAGCAATTTTGATTCGATAAATATTCCATGCAAAATAGTTGAAGCATAAGTTCTCTTTGAATGAAAATGAAGTGAAATAGACGAACGAATGTGCATTTGGAATCCAAAAATATAGAAATGAAGTGAATGAAAGAAATGAGAACAAAGGGGTATAAAAGGCGAAAAATCGGATTAATATAAATTAGAGAGAGATTAATTCAGTAAATATTAATATGAAAAAATTAAAAGACATAAAAACGAATAATTTGTTTTTATTTATGTATTTTAATAAATGCTGGAAGAAGGATTTTACGATTTACTTGCAAAAATGAAATTAATTTCTTTTTTAATTTTTTTAATAAAATAAAAATTGGATTGTATTTTTCTATATTAAATTTGAATTGATTTTATTCTTGCGCTTTTTCAGCACAAAAAAAAATTTATTTGATAATGGAATATTTTTCGATTACAAAATGTTAAATTACATAAATGAGTTATAATTAATATTGATTTAGTTAAGTTAGTTATTCTGTTTCTTTTTTAATGCCAAACTAACATCATTAAATTTTCTGATAATATTCAAAATCTATTCGATCGTATATTTTTAAAATTTGAAGGTTTGAATTTTTCTCAATTTATCGTTTTGTTTATAATTTTCCTATTTTATCATGAATGGCAAAATTTGCAATTAACATATCCAGACAAAATTTAACGGATAGAGAAAATATTTGTTAACAAAGATTAAATTATCTCGATTAATTATTTTTTTTTTAATTATGATAATGATTAGATAATTTTTGTCAACGGAAAATAGTAAAATTTTTCTT
>JABVXU010000405.1:0-49093 GCA_013365365.1 Cruorifilaria tuberocauda
TTCTCTTTTTTTAAATCTTATGCTTAACTATGGAATTAAAAGGAAATTTAAAGAATGATAGAAAATTCGAGAAAATTAGAAAATATTAGAAAAAAAGAAATGGAAAATTTATGGTTTTAGTTCAAAAAATGGGAAAAAAGAAAAAATTCAAAATTTTAATTTAAAAATTTTAATTTATTTAAGAATGAAATAAATAAATCAAAAGTAAAAAAGGTGATATGCCAAAAATCATAAAACCTTAGACGAAAAATTACAGTTCAACAACGATTAATTTTAGTTATTTCATTCGTATTGTCAAATTTTTGATATTTTCATGAAGAACTGATAATGTTATTATTTTATCTAATGATAATATCAAAATATTTTTTACACTTTATCACTTATCAACTCAAAAAATGGATAATTATAAACTTGCTTCTTCAATTTCCGTAATTTGTGTAATTGTAATTTTTTTGTTAGATCCAAATTATAATTTTTTAATTATTAAAATGATGTAAATATTAAAAAAAAATCTTGCAAATAGCTAATGATTTGAATAATTGAGTTATAATTTGAATTAAACACAATTTGAAAGAATAAGTAATTGAAACTATCGAACAGGAAATTATTAAATGGAAATTAATTGGAATCAGATTAATTAATAATAAAAAATATTTAATATAAAATAAAACGTACTTAAGAAGAGAGAGAGAAAACAATAGGGAGTGAAGGGTAAAAAAGAGTTTACCCATCCAATCCTCTGTTTTTTTCCTTTCTCTTTTATCTATACTATCATTAAGAATTATAAATTGATTTAAATAAAAAAAATTATTTAAGCCAATCATCTATTGAAACGAAATAGAAGAAAAAATAAGAGAGAAAGAAGCAAACTGCTCTTTTCTCAATAAACCAAACTAATCAATGAGTGATAAGGAAGGACGGATGAAAAGTAAATGGAAAAAAAGCTGACGACTAAAAATCGAAAAATATAAATTTAAAATACCAATCGATTAAAATGACATTTTAAATTAATAATCAAAAATAAATTTTTGTTTGAATGAATGAAGGAAGTAGAGAAAAAGACAAAGGTAAAATGACAATGAATGATTGAGAAAACAGTTTAGCAAATGATTTCATCAATAGTTGACATTGGAAGATTATTCATTTAGGTTAATCTTAATTAAGTAAAAATAATTACTTTAGGTAAATGGGCGAAAGGAAATAAAGATATGCCGATTGCTGAAAATATCTTACGAGGTCAATCAATCAATATGGCTAAATTTTTTTTCAATTGGAAATATTGAAAAAGTGAAAAAATTAGAAATTATTAAATTTACTTTGACTGATTAACAAATTGAGAGGATTATATGAGTTTGAATGCGAAGTGCTTTGTAAACTTAATTAAGATTCTTTTAAAAGCGTGATTAAGATTTACTTAAAAATAAGAGAAAAGAATTATTCATGGATAATTGTTGTCTTTTTTAGTTATTTTCAAGCAAATTTTTAATAACAATTTAATATTTTAAATTTAATGAAATAATTTATGAAAGCAAATTTAAGATTATTGAGATAATAATAGAAGGATTGCTTAATTATATGTATCATGCAGATTCAATTACATAGATCATATGGCTTAATCATATGAATATAAAATCATATGAGATATAGATTACGTTTTATTCACAATGATTTCTTTATTTTCATAATTAGTCGATCAGTTAAATCAAATCAATCACTGTTATTAATTGAACTAATAATTTGAATTTATAGTTAAATATAAAATATTCAGTGATCGAAATATTTACCATAGAAAGTATGAAAGCATCATATAGAAACTATAAACATTTAAGAAATTTTTTTAATTTATAAATTTATCGTCACTTTTTACTTTACTCTAATATTTTCTCTTTTAGTGACTGAGAAAAAAATAATGCTTAGCAGAATGAAATTGTTGTTTTACAATTAAAAAAGTAAATAATTGAAAAGTAATAAAGTAAAAAATGAACAAAAAAATTAATAAAAAATAATCAGTGATATGTTAACAAGAAAAAAACTTTAAAGCAAAGCTTTGAAATATTTTTTAAGCAATGGAAGAGAGCTGAAATCATAAAAATTAAAAATCAATTTTAAAAAATGAAAAAATAGCGAAAAAAGAAGAAAAAGAAAAATTTCTATTTAATAATAAGTAAAATTTTTCCATTTCAAATATTTCTTAATGTAAAAATTTTCAAAAAATTATTTCAATTTTTATTCCGCTTTTTCTCGAAGAAAATATCGCTCGAATATTGATTGAAAATAAAAAAGAAATATTGAAGGGAATGAAATGAGTTGAGAAAAATTTTTGGATGAAATAGGTTTGAGAGAAGAATTGGATGAAATGATAAAAAAGATTGATATAAGTTTATATTTTACAGTTTCAACTGGAACACTGTAAGAGAAATTTAAAAAAGTTTATAATTTTGCAAAAATTGATGACAATAGCCGAAGTGATCGCTTTTTTTTGAATTAAAAATCGTCAAATTATATTATCATTTTTGGTTTTTTTTTACTTTTTTCTCTTCCTCTCTACATTTCATTCTCTCCTTTTCTTTTCCTTTTTTTACTAAAAAGATTTATGCGAAATCCGTAGATGAAATTGTTTGAAAACTTATCTAAAAGAATTATTTTACTATTTTTTCTTTTTATCTCTTATTCACTTCTCTCTCTATCTCTCGCTTTAGTTTTTCTTCTTTTCGTTTGCTCTCTCCATTTTGTTCTCTTTCTCTTTTTTAGTAAAAATATTTATGCTAAAACTCATATACGAATTTGTTTGGAAATGTATCTTATTTTACTATTTTTTCTTTTCTCTTATTCACCTCTCTCTCTTTTTCTCTCTCTCTCTCTCTTTGCTTCTTTCTCCTTCTGCACATCTTTTCTCCTGTATTTTGAATAATTTATTTTTCTTCCTATTATTACATCAGTTTCTCCTGTTTTTTTGAATGAAGTTTCAGAAAAAGAATTTAAACTTCGTTTAATTTCGAATTTATTGCATTGTTTTTACTCTTTAATTAAACGTAACTGACATATGTAAGCATAAATTTAAGCAAATTTAAATAAAATACGACAGATGAAACGAATAATATTGTCCTTTGTAATGAAATATAATTTTTTTCCAAAATTTCATTATACTTTTTACACTTTGACGATGGATTCATTTCTCTCCACGTCATTTATTTAAATATTTATTGGCTCGTTTATTTGTTTTTCTTCAGTTACTAAATAACTTGAAATATATTCATAGATGTTTAATTTAACACATTACTATTTTTTGCATCGTTTATTTTTCAACATTCAATTTTATAATTGAACTGATAATATTTTAATTTCCATTTATCAGAATTAAGCAATCTCCAATTTTCTTTTTCCTCAAAATAGAGCCAATTAGCTTTAAACAGAGAGAAATGAAAAATCTATTAATTTGAAATCAATGCACAGTAGGAGTTACTGTACAACGTTTAGTAATGTTTAGTAACCTAAAAACTGAATTTTCCATCCAACGATAATTAGATTTCAAACGATGGTTTGATGGAAAAATTAATTTTTTCAATGTTATTTTGAAAAATTTACAAAACCTCGCTCATTTATTGATAAAATTGATTAAAAAATGTTAATACAGCTTGAAGAGATTTGAAATCTGTAATTCTTTCTTAAATATTAATTATTTCCCAGACTAATCATGATAATCTTATCATAAGGAAGAGAAATTTTAAGAAACTTTAGTTTAATATAAGTTTAGCATATAAATGCTTAAATTCAATGTTAGAAAATAATTAATTTAAGATAGGTTAGTCAAAAGTTACTATAAAACACGAATAGATTATTTTTATTAAAATTTATTGCGAGAAAAAAAATTAGTTTAGATTTATTTTTCCCGCGATATTTGATATCTTGAACCGAATATATTTTCGAATATTACAAGAGTATAATGAAAATTTTAATTATTTAATTTAAAATTAAATAAGCTAAAATCATGAATGTGTGCTAGTGATTTTTTAGCAATTTATGTAAAAGTTTCATAAAGAATCACAGTACTACGAGAATATTTATTAGAGCAATCGATCAAATTAGCTTAACAGATGGAATGATTCGTCGAGAAAAAAATTTTAGTAAAGAAAATTTTAATTTCTTGAAGCATATAAATAATGATAAGCTTTCTTGTCAAATTAAAGCAAAAAAACACACACAGAATTTGCCGAAGACTAAAATTTTCAAAAAAAAGATTGTTGAAAATCGCAGAAACGAAATGGAAGAAAAAAAGAGAAAAGAATTTTCAACATTTGTTGTAAGGAATGCGACATTTTACAAGTCCAATACAATTTTACTGTAAACAGTAAAAATAGCAAGTTGAAAAATTTATTTTTTATCTTTCGATTAAAAACTTGGCAGAATTAAATCAAAATTTAGCATATAAATACTTAAGTTCAATGTTAGAAAGTAATCTTAAGCTAAAGATAATTTAGTCAAAAGTTACTTAAAACAAGGATAGATTATTTTTATTGAAATTTATTCCAAAAAGAATTGGTTAGACTCATTTTAGAGGAAAAGCAATAAAACTTAATGGCATGATACCAAAATGAAAATGACAAAATCAAACAAATACTTTAGTAAGAATTAACAACTTGGATGAGCAGAATTACTTTACAAGAATTTGAACTCTTTCTTTAAGAACTGAAATAAAATTCAACTAAGTGGAAGACAAGTTTTAAAAGAAGAACAGAGAATTAATACAATTTTGTCAAAAGGTAAGCTAAAGTTAGCAGTAAAAGAAATTCTTTGAACATGATTATTTTAAAACAAGTAATTAGATTGAAATATTTATTCAGTTATAATTAAATCAACTGTAAAAATAATCTTCATCCAAGATATATATATCTCGGTTGCTAACTTTCAAGAAATAAATAAATAGTGGTTGTGGAACTGATGAAGATTGAGGATGTCGATGACGTGGAAAATATTATGATCTGATAATAGTAACCGACTATTTATAATCAGTGGTAATAAGTTGGTAGTAATTAATAAATGATACCAATAACGCAAATCAAAATTACTATTTTACTAACAATAACGTAATTTGATGAGTATAACTTTTCGATGTAATTTGGAAATTATCTCGAATGGAAGATCATCCGGAACCTACTTCATATTACTTTCACTGATAATAAAGAACTTGAACTTCATGAGAAAATCCTAAAACTTCCAAACTTTGTCTGATTATTTTCCACTTCTCTTTCTCGATGGAAAGTAAAACAAATGTTCATTGCTTTTCCTCCTAGATATTGATAATGATAATGATAATGATAGTGGAATTACAACGATAAAAAAATAATCATTAAATCAAGAATGTGATTATTGGTAGAATATTACAGTCTTATTAACTTTTGCATGTGAACAATGAGAAAATCATGGCCTGAAAGATCTGGTGGGCCGTAAAAAAGATGATGGAATGTAATTTGCTTGGTTGGATGCTAATTATTTTCTTCCTCTTTTTTTGTTTCTCTCATTTTATCATTCTTTTTTCCTTTCTCTTTTCATCTTTCCTTCATTCATCTGATTGTTATTTGACAAACATCTCTATGAATTTTTGTAAACTTTAAATTTCAGATTAATATCCCATATCAAAGAGTGGAATTGAAAAATTCACAATTTTATGAAACTGAAAATAGATCATAAAACAAGTAACATTTTTTATCGTTGTATGAGAAATCGCAATAAGTTATCAGTAATGATATGTTTAGTGCAAAATTTTTGATAAGGTAACCTTATAAAAGTTACAGTTTATTGTGATCGGAAGGAAGTAAAAGTAAAGAAAACAAGAAATCAATATCATATGAATATTACTATCATACTAATATTTAAAAAATGAAAATGTTATAAAATTTAGAAAATTGAAGAGTTGAAATGATGAAAAATTACGGAAATCAATTTGTAAAATGTTTGAAAGGAAATGAATCATTATTTCCTAATCATTAAATTAAATAAAAATTTAATTTGCTATTCTGCAATTTTGGTTGTTTTCTAAACTATGTTTATATTCGAGCAATTAATTAATTAATTTAACAGTTGACAGTTTACAATTAAGTGAGAAAATAATTATTAGAAAATGAATAAAACATGGAAAGTAAGATTTTAAATTTAGAGCAAGCATTTCTCATCAAATTTAACAAATTCAATATGGATATGATTAGACATCTCTGTAAATAAGAGAGAAACAATTATTAATAAGTATGAAAATCGTAATACATGGATGAAAATTCATAATAATACTTTATGTTAATCATACTTATACTGCTTAATAAGTTATAAATATAACGAAAGTAGTTGTGGAAAATTAATTCAGCAAGAAAAATTTTTAATGGAATATCATTGATAATGGGAGGATAAAGTAAAGTTAAATAATTGAAAGTGATAAATTGAATATAGCATTCAAATTATAAAAATTAAAGTTAATGCTAATCAAACTAAACTAGATCTACAGTGACTTAGATAAAACAGAGTAAGTATTAATTTTAAATCTCTTATTAAAGTTTTCAGGTTGATAATTTCTATTCTTAATCTTTAATTTCCAATTTAATTTGCTGACGAATAGAAAAGGAAATATTTATCGCATAACACTGTGCTCTAAGATTAAGAAAAGGCGAATGATTGAAGCGAAGAAATCATATCAGTTGAAACTTATCATAGTGATAATGCAACGGAGGAAAAGGAAGGGTGATGTTATGGAAAAGGGACGGATAAAAAGTGAAAGAATGTCATATCATTGGATGATAACAAAGTATGAAAGATTTTAAGGGCAGGAGAAAAAACGGAATTTCGGAAAAATAATACAAAAGGAATGGATGAACGGATTGGAAATATAAGAGGAGAGGAGGTGAAAGAGGAAAAGGACGGTTGCGTGATAGTTCCGTCTTTTCGCGCTCCACACCTTCCGCCAATCACCTTTGATATTTCTTCTTCATTTCGCTTAAATTTTCAAGTTCATTTTTATTTTCGAGAATTTACTTCACATCTCTTACACCCTCTCCTTTTCTCTTCCCCTCTCTCTCTCTCTTCATTAATTGATAAATGTTGAGAAAAAAGGTTTAATGAAATTTCAAAATATAAAAAAGAAAAATCACAGTTTCCTTTTTCTAATGCAATTCTTAGAATTAATTAATCATTATTTAATTAAATTATTATCAAATGAATCTAAGCTTTGTTTAAATAATTGTAATTTTTTGTGAAATTTCAAAATGATTATATGGATGTTTTCTTCTTAAAAATTTTATTGTCTCTGATGAATAATCATGATCAATTATTGAATAATTGAAATCATGATTATTCGTCATTTTCTTTAATAACATCATCAAATCTTATAAATCATTTTCTAACTTTAAAAAACTAAAATTTATAAAAAATTTAAGAGAATACATAGCTATATATTTCTACATGATAAAATTAGGAATCCCTTGAAATTATATATAATTTATAAAAACCGATTAAATTTATATTTATTCCTATCATCTTGAATAAATTTATTACTTTATCAAGTTTTTACACTAACTGGAACATTTCAAGATAAAACTAAAATTTTGGTCACAGTATCGTTGGGTATTTTCGTAATTGTAATTTACAGCGGCAAGTATCAAAAAAAGAAAAAAATGAAGGAATTGTTACATTTTTTCATCATTTTCTTGATAACAAGTTTATCATAAAACTTGAAATTCTATCATTCTTATCAGAACTTTCAATGATTTGACAGAAAAATTGAAAATCGAACATTTAATAAGTGAAAAAAGTTATATTTAAAATGAAATTGCGAAAAGTTACAAGGAATTAGCTTTCGAAGTGATTAATTTCTGATTTCATTTTATCAGAAAAAACTTTTCTCATTTACTCTTTCCATTCCGCTTTATATCATTCGATCTTTTTCATTTTTTATCAAATAATTATTTATCTTTAAAATCTCCTAAATTTTTGTCTTAAAAATTATTCCTCTCAATTGAACATTGAAATTATCAATGATCGATGATTATGTCAGTAAATACATAATTTTTATAATTGAATGATTTATTAGAGTTAATCTTTGCTATCAAAAAGTAAGATGGAAAATGGCGCTTGACACCTAATTTATTTAAAATTTTAAATTAAATTCATTCAAATGTAAAAATGTAATAAATAAATAGCTATTACGGCGAGAAAAAAAATTTGGAAATACACATCATTGATAATAAAATGAGAATACTTCTTTAAAACCAATTAGTTGTACTGCTGGCAAAGTTGCATACTTGAAATGTCGTATGGATTAAATTACGATTTCATTGACGAAAAAAATTTTTCACCAAAAGGTTACCTAACAAACTCTTCTAGAAAGTAAATCCTAAAAGAATGCATTTTTAGAAATAGCACATTCAATCCAGACTGATCAAGTTTATATTCATAATTCTTCTTCTTCGATAAGGTAGAAAACGAATTTTCATATTTAAAACAAAATAATCTCAAGAATAATCTACGTAAACTTCGGATACTAATAAGAAATTATCTTTAGTCATCTTATTATGATAATTTAAAATTTATGCATTTCATTATTAGTATGCAATTACTTTATTTACTCAATTCAACCAAAATTCTTGGAAAATGTAATTAAATTTATTATTAACAATCGAGTAAAATATAGCCAAATTTATCATATTAAAAAGTAAGCAAATTGAACTAGAGAAAGTAACAAAAAAAGGAAGTAGAAGAAGACTTACTTATCGTCAGCAGTAACCGTACCGTTCCAACATTTTGATATTTCTGATGGATCGTTGCAAAAATTGTTGACAAGTTGTCGCCACCAACCAATGTATGTTGTAAACTGGAAAAAATCAATCGAAATTGTTTATTATTGAATATATAATTCAGTATTAAGTAATTATTATTAATTCAAATACTTTGAATTTTGACCAGTTAATTGTTTTATCAAATTTTTGTCAAATAAAAATAAAACTATTTCTAATTAATCATTTATTTTTTTAATTTCAGATTTAGCATCAAACTTGTTTCAGTGCTCTTTTTTGAGCTATGCTTTAGCTAATTTAAATGAACTTTCCTCATTTCATAAAAAATATTACTTGACAGTTCGATTAATAAAACACAATAATAAGCAAATGGATAAATTGAATGGTTTTAACGATTAATTTGTGCATAATTTTTACAAAATAAATTTATGAAATAATAAAGTTATTGAAATTTGCTTTCCAAGTGGAAGAGAGAGAGAAAGAGTAATTAAGCTTTACAAGGTATTAGCAAATATGAACGCACTTGAAGATTACATTCGTCTGATACTATATTTAATTTAATTTAAATATTTATTTAATTAGGTGTGTTAGTTCTCTTACCATTATTGACATTAAATCAACTTACTTAATATACAGTAACACATTCGAATGATGCAATGTATTACAAAAGATTCATCAAAGAATTAGCAATCTCTCAAGCTGTTAATTGAAAAAGAGAAAATGATTCTACATGACATAATACTTGAAGCATTAGCATAGCATTTTGCTTCTCTTCGAATGCTTGGAATTCATCGTAAGTCTAAAATAATTCCTTTAATATAAGTAAAATAATTCTTTTCAGGTTGGAATGCTTTATGATTGTAAGCTATTTCGAAGATAAGACTTAAAATATTTCTATAATCTTTTTCACTTTTGTTTATGGAAAAGCTCAAACAATTTTCTATCATTTTTGTTATCAAAAATTATCAATTAAAATTAACTTATAAAATTTCTAAAGCTTATTTTCATCATTATACCATCTTCTTTGAATTATATTTTTCATGAATTAAAAAGAGAGAAAAAAGGATGAACAAAAAAATGGAAATAAAGGAAGAAAGAAATTTATAAGCTGAAATTTCAATCAATTGAAGGAAATTTATGAATTATTGTCTAGCATTGATAAATATGATTTAAACCTTTTTCATTTCATTTCAATAAATTACCCCAAAACGAAAATTTATTTTTTCATTTTGATTTAGCTAAATCAGTAGAAAAAAGAGAAGAGAGATGAATTTGTTATCATTTGATTGATATATTTGATTTCAGATTTTAAAACGATGCTTGTGAAACAGATTGGATAATTTCATGAAACTAAAACAACGAGCAATCGTAATAATAAATTAATTTTAAAATAAAAATCCAAAAATAAATGTAAAAATAAATGTCACTACTTGTATTATGAAAAAATTTATTGTTAAAATCAAATTATTTAAATGTCAATTAACTATATATTAAGTATTCCTGATAAAATTTTATCAATTTCTGATTGAATTAGCTGATATTTGCTGTAAGACATACTTTCCTGATCAATCATTCTGCAAACCCAATCAGCAAATCATGATAATTTACTTATTTAATTATTCCATTTCAATTTGCTCTTTTATTAGCTTTTAGCTTAAGCCTTATTTTCCCATCAGTTACTTTATTAACACTTCGATTGATTAAATTAGTGATTTAAAATAAGTCCTAAACATACTGATACCTTAGCAATTATCGTTAAGAATATTATCACTATCAGGAATATTCATACAGTCAATTTGTTTAATTCCCAAAATTATAAAAGTTGTTATAACTTAAATAATATCTCACATTTTTCCTATTTTCCTCTATTGATATCGAATCTTCTTATTTATTAATGAAAAAATACTAATTGATTTGTTTAAATTATTTTTTAGAGTTAATTAAAGAATTATCATTATCTTTCTCTGAAGAAATTAAAAATTTTCCAGTAATTACTCTAAAGCTTTCCGTTCATTTTGGAAAGTTTTAATACAAATTGCTTGTGGCAAAGTTATTTGCTATCATACTTGAAAATAAGTTAGAAATTAAAGTGCTTTGGCTGTGTAACACTGGCATTGTTTTTCTTTTCTAATTTTTTACTTCTATTTGCATAACATTTGTTTGCGTTTCTCCTTCATCCTTAAAATTTGAACGAAAAAATTGTGCACGACGAATTTTACTATGTAATACAAATTATTCTTGCGGAAGAAAAAAAATGAAAGTACAAGTTTTCTCTTTTTTGTTTTTAAGCTTTTAAACTAAAAGAAACTTATACTTTTGCCTTTTTTACTGTTTTAACGTACTTTAATTTTTTTATATTTAAGTATTCTATTTCAAGTCCAATTGTTAAATGAAACGTTGAATTAGGAAATTATTGATTAAATTTAAAACTTGTTTCAATATTTCATGGTATATTTACCGATTTTATGGTAGTTTATTAATTAGAAGTTGCAAGGATTTAAAAATTTGAAAATTATTTCAGGTTAGACTGATAATTTTTTCACGAAAATATTTTACAGAAATTAAATTATTGAACTTATATTTTACTGCTTGTATTTTACTCTTTTTTACCTGTCGAATCGTAAATGCTGCTCGTTGCTGTACCGGATCCGGTTTCTGATAGTCAAAATGTCGCGAGTGATCCGATGTTTTAGCAAAACTGATTCTTCCACATTTTCTCAGCACCGTTTTAGCGATCATTGGAGCTTGCACTTCCATAGCATATGAAATGGATCGAATGATACCTTTTTCAAGCTGAAAAATGATAGCAATTGGGTAATTATGATCATCATCGATTGATTTCGATGATATTTCGATGATCTCTCAATGCCATTTGATAAATCCTTAAAAGGTTTTAATCAATATTTAAAGCGCATAATTTTGATGGAAAAAAGTGATTTTCAAATAGCTTATGCTTTTTAAAGTGATTATCTTAATTAATACCTGCCTTTATTTCAGTTGATTTAAATGCTTAATTAAACTTTGTAATTGTTACATTACAAAAATATATTGTCTGCACTATTTCATAAGAGAATTCAATAATCCAAATTAAAAAGGTAGAAAAAGTAATCCTAAAATACCAGACAAACATCCTGAAGTGCCAAAAATTCTTCAATATTATTATCACAATGATAACCTGAATGATATAGACAGACACTTAAACTATGAAGACACTTAAACTGAATTAATCTCGACCGATACTTTTTAACTTGTTTATTATAAACTTTTTATTACAAATAACTTTTTATTTTTCATCATAAATAAAATTTACGATTGCAAACATCGCTTCATGAAATATTTAAAATAAATTAACAGTAAGAAACAGATAAAGAAATAATTTAAGTTAACAAAAAAAATAATAAAGAAGCCAAGTTAATTAATATAGAATCAATCAATGAACTAATTGGTGATGAATTAAATTTAAAAAATGGAATAAGTCAATAAATTAATAAATGTGGTTATTTAAACTATTTCAAATATACCTCAATGAAACCTTTATCGAAATTGATAGTTAATTTTTGCAAAATTGATATAAAACTATCCCAATCACTTGCACCATTACGCAAGCAATCACGCATTGCATGCTTACATTCCTCATTGCACGAATTCATCATTTCTTCTTTTAACGGAGTACAAACCGATGAACAACTTGTTATCATCTCGGCATTCCGTGTTATGCATGAATTATTAACGACTTCAACTTCCGTGGCTAATCTAAAAAGAGAAAATTATCGATTAGCTAATTTAAATCCTAATTAATTGTTACTAACTAAAGTTTATTGTTTATGATGAATGATAAATGAATGATAAATGAAGCAATAATTCCATTCTGTGAAAGTTATTTATATTTCTTTTAATTACAAATAATCCCTCTTTGATGAAAGATTTTTTAATTCTTTGTACTTTATCATATTTAGTATAAAAATTCGATTTTGCGAAAAAATATTCGTTCAGTACTTTTTGGCTATTTTTCATATTTAGCTGTAAATTACAAATTTCTCAAAGCTTTTCTCGCAACTTATCATATTTAAAAATAAGATATGATTTCCTGAGATAGTTCGATTTATCACTTCCAATACTATTAGTAAGCTTTTCTCCTCCATAAAAATGAAAAAAAACTTCTGTAAAAGCAACAGTAACTGTAGGGATGAAGAGTTAACCTGTGTAATTTATTGATGGTACTTTGAATGAAACGATATTTAATGATAGCTTGCCACAAATTATCACTAATTTTAATTGGTTCCATTCCAAAGAACGCTTTCCAAAATGGTGAATTATTTTGCAAGCAATTAGCGTAGGACTGTGAAACTGACTTGCATGGGCCTGTTGTCATGCAAAGAAATGTTGGCGGTATAAGTTGAATGAAAAATTTTTGCACCATTTTTTTAATTTCATTCTCCATTTGTTGTGGTGCAATATCCTTTGAAAAGAACAAAGTAAAAGTTTTGAAAATTTTGTCAAGTATAAACTTTTTTTTCGAGCAGTGATAATTGTCTATATTGAAATTTATTATCATTTGTTAATAATTACTATTAGATGAAAAACATTTTAAGTAAGAAATAATTTTTCATTTGAATTGGAGATTGATTGGAAATTGATTCATTTTTTAAAATGTTTTTAACACAAATGGTAAATTAATATTTGAATTAAAAATTATCTCAGCTCAATAAATTAAAATACAAACCGTGACGATGAAGAGTTGATTACGAATATTATCAATAAGTTCATCGATAGAATTGATTACAGGTGATTGACTAAACAATCGCGGGAAATACTTTGACATTTCCTCAAATAATTTCCATCGACTTAATTCGATAAGATAGGTAATTTCTGCTGAAAGTTTGCTTCAATATTAAGCATATGAATAATAGCTAACGTAGAAGTTAACGTAAAAGCTTATTAACATTATTTAATGCGATGGGAATATTATGCTTTAATATATAGTCATTATTCGATTACTTCGATTTCAATAAAGATAACTTAAGCTTGAACATAAAAATAGCTTCCACGTAAATACAATAGTAAAAATTAATAATAAATTAAACGATAATAGCAGTCATTTGCAAAAATAATAACTGATCTGTGATATTTGATAATAATGATGATAATAACAATAGTAATAATAATAATGATTGTTGATTGAAATAAATATTGAAAAATATACATTTCGATGAGTAATTTATCGTTATAAACTATAAATACAGAGATAAATACCATGATATAATATGAACATTACGAATAATATATTATTAATAACGAATATGCTATTCATGAATTATAATTTACTTCCAAAATTGATTTGGTAATTATAACTTTTCTTTAAGTGATAACAAAATAATATTACTTACCGTTAATTTGATGGGCAAGATTTTGTAATGTGCTTACAATTCGTACTGATGAAATTTTCAATAGTAACATTAAATATTCATCATTCTTCTTGAATATTTCAACATTTTCCTCTTCACACAAACAACTTCGTTCGATCATTGCTTCCGTCAAATCTTTTAATGTTATCACTGTCTTATCATTTCCCTTCAATCATTCATTAGTGATAAAAAAAGCTCCATTTGCAAGAATAAAGCCTTAATAGGGATTTATTTTGAAGATGAAAATTCAAATTTCTATCTTAAATGTTAAATTGTTTTTATTATTGATTAACTGATTCATTATACTAAATTATCTCATTTCATTTATATAAAAATGTGACAAAAATTTAATTAATGCTAAGATATTTAAGCTTTTTAAATTAAGATAGATTATCACTATGATAGATTATCATCAATCTTCACTTATAATTAAGATAACTTTCTCTTTTCCAAAATAAACGTCACTTTTTTGCTTAGTGTTTATATTTCGTAAAATACAGAAATTGAAGAAAGCTAAAATTTAGCATTAAAAAAAATTCATTTCAATATAATTGCAAAATTAATGCATTTTTTCATTAGTAAATTTGATTTACAAAAAAACAAATAATCAGCAAGTTGAATATAAATTGAAAATATTGAAATAATTTTAGACATAAGCTGAAATAAACCGTTAGAATAACGGACATGTCATTGCCACCAGGAAATTGATTAAACTTTTTTTTTGATAGCAATAATCAAACTTTGCTTATTATTCATAATAAATATTTTGTAATAGTTTATTTCATCTTCGATTATCACTTAAGAACCGAAGAAACTAAAGTAAGTAAGGAAACTAATTAGAACGAATTTTGATTTTGGAAAAAGAAAAATGATAAACCTGTACAGTTGTTATTGCTACTGATGATAAGATGATAGTCGAAATGATTATTATCGGTGATTGCAGTGAATGATTAGACGTAACTAATCGACACGGGAAATGTTTCGTCATAGCGTAAATTGTCCGTTTAATAATATTCTTCCACGTAAAATTCCTCAATTTTCGTCTTCTTCTTTAACAAATGATTCTCTTATCAGTGATAAGCAGCAATGATTCAACTGCTCATTGTCAATAAACGAATGATGCGTGATAGTAATAAAAGTGAAGCTATCCATATATAAACCTGTTCGCTACGTATGTTTCCATCGGAATCGAAATAAAATACAAAGACACCTGAAATTATTTCTAATTTAGAGAAAATTAAAATTGAATTTATAGAAAATAAAAGCTTAGTTCATAAAAACTTATTGCTAGATAAAATAGAAATTAAAAGAATTTTGTAAATTTAAATTTATCACTGATAGCAATATTGTTGATATTATCAGGAAAGATAAGAAATGGTATGCACAAAGAAAGAAAAGGATAAAAACGATTTTCAGTATTATCTTTTTTTTATTTAAGTAAACGTACATTCTTGAAACTGATAATTTAACAAAAAGAATTTGCACAATTACAGGAATCTTTCTTGCACTTTATTATCATAAGACTGTTTATGATTATCCTTTTTAAAATTAAAAAATTTTTTTACAAGCAAAACTTTTATCTTATCTGATTTAAAATAGCATTTTGTTCTAGCTGATCAAGGAAAATTAAGCTACAAGCGGGAGCATTCATTTTTCTGGATTATCAATGAATTTTATCAGATTGATATCATCAGTTATTGATTGAAAATATTAAGCAATGTTATGCAATTATGCATTAATGTTATGCTAAATTGTACAAAACCTAAATTGGTATTTTTCTATCAATAACCGATAATATCAATCTGTTAGATCTGAATCAATAAATCTTATGCATTAATTATGCTTGTGATGAAGGATAAAAAAGTTATTGAACGATCGAGAAAGTTCGATTATCAATTATTTGTTGCTTGTCATTTTTAGCACTTCGAAATGCTTTCCTTCCACCAATTCAAATTCTGATTGAAAGTTTCTTGTTTTATTTGAAACTTGCCTGCAGGCTTTTTCCTAAGTATATGTATATGTATGGTTTTTCTTTCTTTTCTTTGATTTTTCTTGATTATACTTAATTATTATCGATAGAAAAAAAGCACATATGTTCCTAATTGTATTACATAATTATATTTTTTTCGGTTCATTTTTTAAAAAATTCCAAAAATTTATTGACGTCATTAAATCAACTTTAGTTGCTAAACGATCCGACTTTGGTAAATATTTGATCGATTGCTGCATTATCCTATCAACAGCTTTATAAACTGATTGCTAAAATTTTTAGCTAACACAAATTTCAGTTAATAGCAGATTAATTCATTAATCAAGATTAAAGTTAAAATGTCATTTAGAGAAGTAAAATCGAAATATTAATTCAAAAAGAAGGAAGAGAAAAATGAACTGCAGGTTTATTTTCACTCAAATTCCAAAAAATCATTATTTCACGAATATTTCACATTAAAATGGCGTCATGATGTCGCCAATTTGACGTATCCAGTAGAAGAGGATGAATTGAGAACCGCTATCATTAATCTCAATCAATGATCCATCAGTAATTTGAGGTTTGAAATTAAGATTGCTTGTGAGAAATTTTTATTAACTATAATAATTATTCGTTTTAACATGATATTATTAGCATGAAAAAATTTTATTTAGAATTGAAAATTTACAATTCCTTTTGTTATAAATACAGCGAATTCAAATTTCTCATTGTTTTTATCATTTAAACGTTTTATCATTTATCAGTTTTTAGGATAAAAGTTAAAAGTTAAATATTTGTTATTAGTAGTTTAATAATTGTATATATTAAATGAATTTTGAATATCTTCTCATTATTTTATTCTAAAAATTTGGTAAAATGAATAATTCTAAAGGAATTGAATTATTTGATTAAATTTGTATTACATTTATCAGTGAATATGTAATTACGTTGATAACATATAAGTGAATTATGTCTATAACAGTGATAAGATATTTTATCACTAATAATTTAAAGAAATGCATTAATTAAATTAAAAAAACGGCGAATTCCTCTTGTTTCGTTTGAGTAATTTGAGAATATATCTAATGAATATAATGCCATTGTAATGGAACAATCTAATTTAGGTTTCTGTGACAAAGCTGAAAGTGAAATTAACAAATTATTAATTATTAGTCAAGTAATTTAGAAGTTCGATGAAATTCTAAGTATAGGAGAGAAAGGCACTACATTCATCACCTTAATTAATTGATTAATTAAGCGCCATCTATATGATGGAAAGTAAAAATTTATCAGTCTCAATGATTATTTTCTTCATACTTCAAAAAAGAGAAAAGACAAAAAAAGTTTTCTCTTTCATTTCGTTTTATTTAAGCGCCATCAATTCAATTGTTTGCACAATGTTCATTAAGCTAAAAGAAAAAAAATTGGTAAATTATCAAATATTTGTGAAGAAAATGACTTTTAATTAAAAACGAAGAATTTCCATTTCATATTATTCCATTTCATTTATTAAATTCACATTATTTTCATCTATTAAATAACTATACTGTCAATAGAATCGTTATATTAAAGTTTTTTCCGAATATTTTTTCGTACTTATAATTTTTTAGTTTTTCATGAGTAATTTAAGTAATAGATTACTGGGAAAATAGATAATTACAATAATATTATCATCAAATTTATAGAATCTAAAGATAATATAATAAATAATTAAATGCTATTAAAATATGATTTGCTACCAATAATTTAAATAACTTTAAGTCTTCTAAAATTCTAAATCTTTATCAGATGAACAATATCAAAATTCAGTGATTACATGCCTAATCAAAAAAAGATTTGAATAATTTTGTTTGGCTTTGAACTAAACGTCGATGTTCGCTTACTTCCGATCATGCGAAAAGGTGGTGACATTAATGAACTTATTTTAGTTAATTAACAATAACATGACTTTTTTCTGTCCAGTTGTCTTGAATCTTAAGAATCTAGATATTGGAAACAAGTTAAAGACTTATAATATTATTGGCCATTTTAATTGAAAAAGCTTAATTTGTATTTTTATTAATATAATGAATCAAATTATTTATTGTTATTTCATAAGAAAATGTTACATGAAGTATTTTAATAGCATGGGAAATGAAAATGATCAACAAATGTATAATTATCATAAGAAATTCCATATACTTAAAATAAATTTTTTTAAATCTCATTAAGTTAAAATTATTTTTTTAAATATATTAATAACAGTAAAATTCAATACTTCAAATACGAATTTTTGCATACACTTTTCCTATGATATAATAGTATACACATTTTAGTTTTCAAATTACGCTATTGAGAGAGAGAGAAAGGGAGAGAGGAAAGAAAGATAATTAAGTTAAAAAAAATGATGAATAACCTGAACGTTTGTTCTTATATAGGTAAGAGTTTATTGACAAAAGCTTCCGAAAAAAAACGTCAAGATAGTATCCGTTAAACAAATAAAATCTACTTATTCACTTGAAACAATAATGATAAATATTATTTTCCTGTCCTCTTCTTGTGCCCGCCGCCTCCATCCTCCAAGAGTTCTCAGATAGATCGGAGATTACCACTAGCATAAAAGTTTTAATAATAACATACGGTATGTGTATTTTATGCCATAAAAATAATTATAATTAAAAGTGGATTTTTAAATTTCTTTTTTCTAACTTTCTAATTCTACTAATTTAATTTTCTAACTGCTTTACTTATTTAAGAAATACTATGGAAGGAAAATACTTTTATATATCAAAATTATTAATGAAATGAATCTTCAAAACATATATGAAGAAATAGAAGATTCCTTAGTGAATTTTTCACAGTTTCCTATTCTCATTCAATTTGCTTGTAAAATTATTTTTTATAGATTATTTATAGTATTATTATAGAGATCATTAATTGAATGAAAAAAATTGTTGATATTCTAATGAAAAGCTTGATGATTTATAGCGTACTGTATCATACTGTGGTGCTTATTACCGTATTCGGAAGTATTTTTTCGTTGACATCATATTTAATGCATTAATGCATTAATTTGTATAATAAAGTGAAATGACGATCAAAAAACTGTGATCAATCTAAAATCCGGAAGGTAATTTTGAATAGTGACGAGTTAATCAAAGAATCTATTACATACATTACATATGCCAAGAATCAGCCGTATACGATGCGATTTGTAGGATTGAATTTATGATTGAAAACCTGAAACGAATCTTGATACAGCAGAATGAAATGCTTAGTAAAATATTAAATACTAAAGGGTTGGGTCATGGTTAGGTGCTGTAGATAATTTTTGGAACAATGGTGCTGAGTTTTAATTAATTTAAGAGATCAACCATTTTCACATTTATAGCTCTCACTGGAAAAAACGAAATTAATTGATAATTAATTAAAATAGCAAAATACGATATGTATGATGGTAACTTACTTTAAACTATAACAAATACGGTAATATTGCCTAATGATAGTTGCGCATTTCATTGGAATGTTACTAATTAAATAATAACTATCATCCATATATCAATCTATTATATCGTATATTGAATTAAAATATATTTTGAAAAAATAGAAGATTACTTGATAAATAGTAGCCGTAATGATAACAAAAGGTATATGAAAATAAGAAAATTGCCGTATAAGCTTTAGTTTGTTAATAAAGTTGAAATTACCAAATTCTAAAATTTTTTTTTATAATTTAATAAAATTTAAATAATTAAGTATTGATGAATGATGACAAAATGGAGCATTTTTGAAAGAAAGTGAGCAACTTTGTGGTACAAAAGCGAATTGAATTAAATGATAATGACAGGTAACAACGATATTAATGAATATAAAAAATAATTAAAGTATAGTTAAGAATAAGTAACAGAATATTTCAAGTTTTTCGAGTATAAGTTAAAGAAACACAAATCTAACTGTTACTGTAATCAAGAACAGGATTACTACGTTAATCGAAATCATAGAAGATCATCGAAAAAAAACGCTCCATGATTTATTTCTTAACAAGAATTGCGGAGAGAGAGAGAGAAAGAGAAAGGGAGAGAGAGGGAAGGAGCTGGTTATTTTCAGTGATAATAGTAAGAATGTTTGATGGAGCAGTAAAATATTTTGGGAAAACATCTGGAATGATTGAGATAGACAAAATAATAAAAATGCATTGAGAGAAATACATCAAATAACCAAAAAGAATAATTAACCTATTTTTATCAGTATTTATGAATTTTGAGTGCAACTAACCAAAGAGGTTATCAAATTTCTAATTCCAAACTATTTACAGGTTAACTGTCTCAATTCTTACAAGAAAATTCCTCTTAAATTGTTAGACAACTTCAATCTCTAATCTTACGAAACAATACTGCTTTAAATGAATAATTACGAATACTACTTATTAGTAAGTCAGTAAGTAGAATCAAAGTCTAATGTTTCAACCATTACCTCAGAATCTTATCTAAGATCCAAACTTAAGTTTTTAAATAAATCAATCGTAAATTATCTTAATTATCGTATTACTGTAAAATTATGCAAAGCATTTTTATTATTTTTGTTCATGCAAAGCGCAAATCTTCCTTTGAAAGAAACGGCCACGTGTTTTAGAAAATGAAAGATCAATTTGTGGTTTTGGGAAAGGAAAAGAGAAAGACTATGCTAAGTAAATGTATAAAGTTAGCTAGAAAAACTTAAAATATTAGATTAGATATTAAATTACTTCAATCAAAGTATAACCATTTGAATTATCAGTTGATCTGGCATGATATCAGTTAGATAAAAATTTTAAAGCATAAACATACTTTGGTTTACCTGAAATTTATTGGCGATGCTTAATTCTATCAAAGATTTACCACTTGGCGGATATATGAAAAGCTTAATGGAGTGTAAGTAACCGGTTCTCAGCAATGTATAAACGCTTAAATTTTAAAGTGCTGCGAGGATATCGGCGAATATTCAAGTATTCTTAATATACTCATCTATTTCTTCAATCATTATTACTTATCACTTAAATCGTAACATATCATCTATATGCATCACAAGACGTTATTAAAGTGTCTGAATTAGATTCTAGTTGCCGTAAGCCGTAAAAAGTATATGAATCAGACAGAATGTACTTTTTGTCTTTGTCGTGAAGTACCTGATTAGAAGTGATAACTTTTGTGCATTATATATGACATGGGATATTACTGCATTATTGTGAAATGAAATGTATTTTGAAATATATTTACCACAAGTAAAATAAATAGGATATGATTAGAATGAAAAACATTGATCAGTCGGAAGATTTTTTGATTTTTAATTTTTATTGAAAAGTGTATGCATTGCTATACAAACTTATATTATACAATTTATTATTATTATTGATTCATTTTAAGTGTTCAAGGAAAATATTTCAATTTTTTGAGTACAGCGACAAAATTTATCGATTATACTCATATTTTTATCATTTGCTTACTTTTTGTTGATAGTAAATGACAAACGAAATTACACTATAGTAAACAAGAACGATGATAAAAATTAAAATAGAATTTTTTAAATTGATCTTTGGATTGAATTCAACTTTTTCTCTTTGAATTTTGCTCATTCTATTATAATTATATTAGATAATGATAAGAATTATCACATATGAAGAATTATTTCACTATCAACATAATATTTTATATTGTGTTGAAAAAATTTTTCATATGGGATTTCGAGATTTTCAAGATTACAAAGGAGAAATTAATTTGACCAAACTTTTCAAATGAAATGATGATAGCATTTCAACTTTCCCTTTTCTCTCTTTTTCCTCTCCCTATCTCTCTCTCCAATAACACAGTTTGTTTTAAACAGAGAAATAAAGCTAAAGGATAAGAAGATAAAACGATGCGTCATAAAAAATACAAAAGTTTCATTACAGTAAACTCGAATGAATTAAAAATATAGGTCAAATAGTACAAAATGGAAAATGCATACCAAATAGAAGAAAATATAAAAAAGATGAGCAACTTTGTAATTTTCTCGATTACAATTTCGTGTGAAAGGTCATATGAAAAATGACGAAAGATCAACGATTAAAATTAAATATATTTGAATTGAACAAATTAAATATTTAAGAAATAGTGAGAAAGAGATCTGAAATGTTGGAAGTTTGAAAGAAAATCCGTTACAAAATAGGAATTGGAAAAAACATAAATAATTTTTGTATTACAAAGCAAATCAAAAGAAAATTGAATGAAAGAAATGAAATAACAATAAAATAAATGGTTCTTTTTCTATTTTATCGCTATTATTATTATTATTATCATTATCATTACATTGCTGTTGTTGCCGCTGAAAAGGTAAAAAGAAAATTCCGGTGATCGAATCGAATCGGATCAGATCGGATCAAATTGAATCGAATGGACAATTAATCGTGCAATTGAGTAGCAAAAACTGTTGCGTCGGTTTGGGTTTGGTTAATGTAAATTGTCGCAGAGTGATTGATTAGATGACAATCATTGGAATTGTTATCAATTGATGACCACCCACAATATGTTTTAACTTTTCTTTCATCTTATCATCGATGTATTTCAGATTTTGACATGCAAATTAATAGCGAATATTACGCAGAATTTTCATTTCAAATGTAATTTTTTGTTTTTATTAAATGGCTGATTCATTGATACGAAATTTTCTCTAAAACTATTCAAAAGTTTATTTTAAAGTATAAAATATTTTGTTAAAATACTTTTAAATACTCTTAATACTTTAAATTATAAAGTTATTTTAAAGTTTCGAATTTATCATTCGTATGATTTAATAAATTAAATTGCAGTGTTTTACGAGGTATAATTTCAGTGGTAATATTTCCAAATAAAAATAAACGTTAACTCGAATCGATGTAACAATATTTAATACTTATAAATTATCATATCAACAGTCAACAGATAAGCGAAAGTGTAAGATCTATCCAGTACGTAAGATGATAAAGTATAAGCATTTCTTTTTATTTCTGTACTACTAATAGCAATGCATCAAATGAATGAAAAAACTAATTAATTAGGATGAAATGTTTCCTTCCATTTTCATTTCCGTTTGATGAAATGAATTTTCATGAAAATGTTTCCTACTACTTTCATTGTATTCCTCTGAATTGTTGTAAACTTTTACTTTGAATTGGTTACTGTTAATTTTGAACTATTTTAACTATTACAAATATTTTGCGTCTGATCCAACTAATCCTGTTACTCCATCTTCTTGTGGAACTTACTAATAAATAAAGTTGTTTTGTCGAAAGATAAACCAGGAAAATTTCTTACATTTGGTAAGAAATCTAGTGTGGAAGAAATAATTATGGCAGGATTATAGTTCGTCAGAAGGGAGTGGCCACAAAAGAAAGTACAGAGTTGTAGATTTTAAACGTAATAGAGCTAAGGTATGGTTGAAAAATAGAGTATGACCGGAATAGAAGCGGGTTTTTGACATAAAATATAAGAGTGATAATACTAGATCTTATATATTAGCTCCACAGAATGTGAAGCCTGGTGATCTTGTAATATCAGGTGTTATTGGCAGGTAATTGTTTGCCACTAAAATGTATACCTGTTGTTCTTTTGTAAAGTGCAAGTTAAACGCCTCTGATTGCTGGAATTATTTAAATTAACATTTTTGTTTATATTGTATATTTTAACATGCATTAGCGTTCGTAACATACAAATAATGTAAAGAAGGGCAGGAAATTAATCCAACTTCTTGACGATATTCTTTCGGATCAGAATCAGATTGATTTTCTTTTCTTCAGAATCATATTGATAATGGGGCATTAAATTCTTAGTCTTTCTCCGATCTTTCTCACATACAGTGACCGCAAGTTTTCTACAATTATGTTATACAACATGGAATTTATGCTGAATAATGTCTTCGAAACCAAAAATTCTGTGCCCTTTCCGATCTGTTAGTATTCAAGTTGGGTTAAGTGATGACTCACTCAAAGACTCTCTTCATGAATATTTCAAAACTGTATAGCGAATAGGGTAATATGAATTTTTGGCGATGGAATGTTGCTAATTACATTTGATTCGATGTATAATGGACAGGTGTTATATGGTAAAGTACTGTAATCCGATTTTATAGACTATCGAGATATAAATTGTGGCACGGAATATCATTAAAGGAAATCTGTACTTGTTACAAGGTTAGAATATAATAAATTTTAACTTAAAAATTTCCAAATTACTTATCTTGAACAATAGTATTAGGTTTTTAAATTAACAACGCTTACTGTTTGATATTTGAAAAACAATTGGAGAATTTCGAAATCAAAGAAACTACAAAGACTAAACATAATGGTACATTGCAAAATAATTTTGCAAACAATTACTCATTTGATTGGAATTTTTCATTCTTTCTTTATTCTTCGATTTGATTTTCTTTTCCAATAATTTGATAAACTGATAAAAGTTAAGATTTGTATAATTCCTTTGTTTTAAAACTCTTCAAGCATTTATTGAAAAGTTGGATGTATTAATGAGGATATTATTTCCTTCCTCTCCTTCACTTCCCTTTTCCTTCAGTGATTTTAAATAATACAGCTAAACGGAAATTTTAATTCGTCAAATTATGAACACAAGCAAAATTAATGATTATTGAAAAGTTAGTAATTTCATTTGTGTAATCATTTATCGCATTATTTCTTGGGATTGAAATTTATCTTGCAGTTCAAAAAATTTTTATTACACTCATTGCCATTTCTTTCATCCAACCACTGCTGAATGATATGATAAGAGAGTGTTGAAGCATGTAACTTCAAATTGCATGCGACTTTTTTGCAATCAGGAATCTGCAACGCTGACAAGCATAATTCGAGAGCTGAAAGAGATTTCCTCTACGGTATGCATATTAATAGAAATAAGCATTTAAGAAAGATATAATTATCGCCTCCATATATCGGGTAATACTTTGATAAGTTGAAAAGCAATACCATATAGCTTATCACGCACGGGAACCGTGTGATGCTGTGTTAAATTATGTGAAAATACTGTATAATACCACGTAAACGGTAAACGAATTTTGTAATCGATATTTACGTAAGAGATATTCTACAAAAAAATGATGTGAGCAATACTGTAACAATATTAAGTGCAGGTGATACTGTATAAATTATATGAACTTATAACAAGCAATATCACAATTTAAATGAATGTGATTACAGGTATGATTAGCCGTAGCGTGTATTTTCCGAATATGGGAAGTTGCAAATTGTTGATTGGTCTAAAAAATGGGATGAAAATAGATTTCTTCCTATGGATTGGAATTGCTAAATTCTATGAATGTACGCTGTTCAGTGAAATCAAATGGAATTTGCTTCTTTTTCGAACAACAAAATTTTTAATTTCAAAAATCGTTGAGTGATAAGCTTTAACGAATTGGTGATATGTGCTTTCAGTTGTATGTACTTTAATGATCACTCTTTCTCTTGGCTGTTATCAACTTCCAATAACTGGCGCTTTATTTCTGTGCCATAGCTGAACTAAAAATTTTTGTGTACGGTCAAGTACTATTGAAAAGTTGTAATCACTGCTCTTACAACCATCTGATTGACATTATGATAAGCTAAACGATTGGTAATGATAGCATTAAATGATGTGATCATGTGTGATCATATGTTACTTCAGTTATTTTTATTTAACCTAATAGCTTTTTCCCAATAGCACTGTAAATGAAAGTTGAGGAAAAAAGATCTGAAATGAATGCAATCAATTCGAAATGTTGAAAATATTGAAATTTATTCAAATTAAAATTCAGCATTTTGTGCAAATTACGTACATGTAAATTTGAAATTTGAAAAAATATAAATGATGTTTGAAATTTGGAAATTTTCATTTTTTAATATTTTGGTAAGATAGCAAACGTGTGTAGTGAATTTACCTAATTTAAATATATTTTATAGAAACCAAATTGTGCCCAAAAGGTGAAGAATTTCTGTAACTAATTTTGAGCAGGAATTGGGAATCGGTAAGATTGATCAGATGTTCATTTAACTTATTCTTTAACTTACTGATTTTGATTCATTTGTAAACTATACAGGTACAGTATTTATTGTTAAAAATTTTTATTTCATAATAAAAGAGGAAAATGAATAACGAAACTAATCAATTTGCCCATTGTTTTATTTATCATATCAATTTCTGCAGGAAGAAAGCATTCTAAAAAAACGAACGATAGGAGAAATGTTTGACGAAAATGAAGTAACTCAAAAAACTGAGATTGAGGAATCAAAAGTTAGTGTTAATAACTATCTGCTAGTAATATATGATAACAGATACCATAAACAAATGATCGTAATGAGGTAAACAAATAAATGTTACATATTAGATGAAGAGAAACTTTGAAATTTGTAACTGAAATTTATAAATTAAATAAGTATGAACTGTTCATACTGCACTGATATAAATATCCGTGTTTATTTATTTATTGATTAATTTATTTAACTATTCTTATTTTCATTTACAACAAAAATGCGTGATTTATTTTGATGAAAAATTTTTTCTTTTTCATTTATTTGAAATTTTCAAGATGACTGAAATGATTTAGATATAAGAGAAGTTATCATAGCTTTCAGAAATGTAGAATTTTTTGAATTTTAACCATCAATCGATTTTTGACCTTTAAAAATTAGGTAAAAAGTAAATAAAATAAATAATCTATGAAAATATTGTCACATTACTTTATCATTAAATATTATATGACATCATGATTTTTTTTAAAAGTTTTATCAGAGATAAAATGTTTTTCAGAGGGTTCTTAAAAAAAAGAAAGGCATTAAACCACTAATGGCAAAGGAAATTTCTACTGAGAAAAAAGTTTAACTTAAACTTATATTTCATCCTTAAATTTCTGTTTTTTTGAAAATTTGAAATTCGAATTTTTGATTTTGATGAAATTTTGGAGAAAGAAAATTTTAATAAATTTTATATAATGAATTTTATGAAATTAATAATGCGTTTTTCTTCCTCTCTCTTTAGTTGGTACTGCGGGAATTGATCAAGAAACATTTATTGGCTGGTTCAACACGAATGGAATATGAATTACCAGATTTACATCAACTATTAGCAATGGCAAAAGCATCATTTCAAAAAGTTCCAACCTTGGTGGAAGTACCATGTCCTGTTAATATTTGTGGTGATATTCATGGACAGTACGGTGATCTGATGCGTATTTTTGCCGTAAGTTTTTTTGACCTTTTTGATCTTTTTATTTTTTTATAATAATTCGATGTTTTTTGTATGGGAAGCTGCTGAAAAATGAATCTTTATTAAAAAAAGATTTCATCCTTTTACGAACAAGAACTAAATTCAATCTTATGTACTATAAAATAACTTCCTGGCAATTGATAAAAATGTATATTTTTAAATTTTTTGTAATATATTAATTAGTAATGTTTTCTGGAATTCCGAAAATGAAAAGAAAATTTCTAATTAATTGGTAAACTTACAGTATTGCGCAATGCATAATCAATTTCTGTTTATTTAAATAGCTATTAATGATTATTGAAATGTCTTTCAAACACTTATCAATTAACTTGGTTCAGATGAAAGAAATCGTATAATTAAAATATGTGATATGATTGATCATTATTGATTTTTTCAGAAATAATCTATAAATATCATTAAAAAATTTATTTTAAATTAGCAAATGAATTTCTAAATTATACATATTTTAGTCATGTGGTTTACCGTTCAAAGTACGATATCTGTTTTTGGGTGATTATGTTGATCGTGGAAGGCATCCATTAGAAGTGATTGTACTACTTTTGGCATGCAAAATACAATTCCCGAAATTTGTCTTTCTATTACGTGGCAATCATGAATTATTTCATATTAATAAGTTTGTTTTAAAAATATTTTTTGTAACGAAAGGAAATTATTTTGGATTGAAATTTCCAATACAAATTAAAATGATTTAATTTTCTTTTTCGTATAACAATTGAAATTATTTTAATAATTCGATAGTTTTCCAGAAGAATTTTGAAGAAAAAAAAGGAAATTTATCATTTCTAATAACATTAGGTTAATTTTTTTGTAACACTATTATAGCTTAAAATAATTAGATTAAAATTAATTAATTTCAAAAATTAGGACTTACGGCTTCGCAGCGGAAATTCGAACACGTTACCGTATCCAAGCTGATGCGCAAGGCTTATACAATCATTTCAATGAAGTTTTCGCTGAAATGCCATTAGCAGCAATTGTTGCGGGGAAGATATTATGCATGCATGGTGGATTGTCCCCAGAATTGAATTCTTTAAATGATATTAGAAATATTAAAAGGTTTCAAGAAAATTCATTTGAAATTTAAATTACAAATCTTTCCGTTGGATTTTTGTTGAATTTCAGGATTGTTTAATAGTATTTCGATAAAATCTCCTAAGCTTATGAGGCGGATTGTACTTAATTAATTAAAACCTGCTAATTCACCTTTTTTTTTTCAATAATTTCAAAGTAATTGAAAAATTCTTTCGATGTTAATTTTGCTATAAGTATCACATGATTCATATTTAATATCAATATTTCTCGAAGCAATTACTTCCGTTAAGGCCATTGAGATTGGTCAAAGGTTTAGCACAGGATTTGCTCTGGGCAGATCCGGAAACCGGTGTAAAAGGTTTCCAGAGGAATCAAATTCGTGGTGTTTCGTGGGTTTTCGGTGAAAATGCTGTACATGAAAAGATCAAACAACTTGGTATTGACATGGTTATTCGAGCACACCAAGTAATTTGCATATTAATAAATCTTGACATTTAATTTCAATAATTTTATAAATTTGAAAATTTTTTACTTGATTAAAATTTTCAAGTAACAATTTCAATCATTGTAGTGGAAGTGTTAAGATTAGACATCCAACAATAACTTAACAATTACTTAATTAATTACTGTTTATCACATTAGGTAGTGGAATTCGGATATGCATTTTTTGCGAATCGTCGGCTTATAACTGTTTTCTCAGCTGCACGTTATCACGAAGATCTTTGCAATTTTGCTGCTATTGTTGTTGTTAGTTAATTAAATTATCACTGATTAGAAATATTCAAATTTTTTTCATGCACATTTTCTTTGATACTTCAATTTCTTTCATGTGTTAGATATTTTTATTATTAAAAATAATGAGGGCTGTTTTTAACTTCAAAGTCAATATAATTCTTTCTTCAAATTAACATTAATTATTGTTACTTAATTAATTGTGAATATTTTAACTGTGAAACTTCTTTAGTTTTTTAAAATATGTTTTTTAGCTAAAACTTTAAGCATATATCGGCGTGATCATAATCTAAATAAATTGAAATTTTTTATTCTAAAATATAACAGTTTGTAAGCTTGAAAGTTTATAAAAATAAAAAAATTTTTATCGAAAACTGACATATAATATAGTAATTCAATATATTGGAATAATTGTAATGTTATCACCAAAATATGCTTTTTTTGAAGCTAAAAAGAAACACCTGAAATTATTTGAAAAACCTAACAAAAAAAATATTGTTACAATTACAGGTGGATAGCCAACTTGAGTTATCATTCGTACAGCTTAAGCCAAGTGAATATGAACAACAACGAAAAGAAAAGCTAGTACCAACGGCGGATGTTGAAGATGACTTAGAGGATGATAAAATTTGAATATAAAGTATTATACACGTATATGATAGTAATTACATCGAATGGATTGCATTAGCTAGAAATCAATTCAGAAGACAATGTTCGTTGTGCACACAGAAACTGATGTAATTTAAGTATTTTCAAAATATATATATATCACTAATTAATAAATTGAAGTACATATATGTTCAGATTTCGCATTTACAAAGTTTTCACAAAATTCAATCGAATCATTAAAGAGGAAGCATTGCATGATAACATTCCAAATAACACTCAACAATCGTTAAAAATTTCATATGAAAAGATTATTTTATCCTAATTAGCAAAAATTAAATTGGCCAGCAGCTAAGCTACTCATTATTACTAAGTACTATTTTCCTATCAGTACTAGTTAGCTATGCGTAGTAATTATGCTATCACTAATAAAATACAAATTAAATGAGTTTCAAATCATTTCAATGATTTCAAATGATGATTTCAATTAATTCGTTATATTGATTGATACATATAAAGGAAGAAATATTAAGAATCGAAATTTTGCATAATTTTTATTACGGAAAACTAAATATGTCTTATCATATTTAAAAGCTGATGCTTATATTAGACTTGGAAAGTTGTTTCAAGTTTCAGAAGAATAATTAATTTAATAATTATTCTTCAATTTATTTAATTTAATAGTTAAGAAAAAAAAAATTAAATAGAAGCTTATCAATTATCACAGAATTCATCAGAAATAAAATATTCACTACTTTAGAACATTTGAAGAAAACGCAAACAAAGTGATCTTTTCATTTTTCTTTAAGTTTCAGAAGAGAAATTCTCGAGAAATATGATTATGAGAAACAAATTCCCTTACAATCATTTACAAACACATAATGACAATGTATTTGAAAGAAACTCCTAAAATTATACTATTAAGCTAAAAATGGAACAATTCTATTTCCTATCAATTTTATCATTTAAAATAAAACGTAAGAAAATATTGTTATAAATAAATAATTCTTTTTTTTATTCTCAAAATAAAGTTAAAAAATCATTTATATTCTCTTTCCATAATATTCAAAAATAAAATTTCTATTTTCAAAAATAAAAAAAGTAAAACAATTAATAAATATTAAGAAAAAAAGCTATTTTTTAGTGATTGAAATGGCTGGAAAAGAATTGAATTCAAGCTTTCTTCTTCATCTTCAATATTTTTCTCATATCAAAGTAACTGTAATCATGAAAAGAGAATATAAATGATCTTTCGTTGTTTTTGTATTTCTTATCGAAAATATTTTTCAAATATAAAATAAAAATTAATATCAGTAGGAAGGATCATTTTATCATTTCTTTTTGCTACTATTTAAAAAGTTTGACTTATTTTTTAGCCATTTAAAGTCTTGCCTTTATTGTAATTATTCAAAATAATGCATGGATGATTTTATAGGTATTGAGAAAATTTCTTTCAGTAAAATAGGTAATTTTGAGTAAGTCAGAGAGAGAAAAAAGGTGGAAGAAAGGAATTTTGGCAAATAATGTTGCAACAACTATTAATCCTTGAAATTTAAAGGAAAAGAAATAAAAAAATTCAATCGATAAATTTCGTTTGAAGAATTTTAATCAATTGCAAAATTTAGAAGGGAAAATTAAAATCGATTAGCTGATTACATGAAAACATTCTTATTTTCCTTTCTCGCTCGGTTCGGAATGTGTTGCGCCACCTGAAAAATTTAATTTATACTTTCCGGACTGATCGATTACTTTTGCTGTTTAACTATCATTTAATTTAATATGCAGTGAATTCGTTTCAGTGAGAGGTCACCCTATCATGCAAATATTAAACATTTCGGCATTGTGATCAAGTAAAGCTGAGAGTGTAGAAAGAGTTATTGCAACATGAATTCATTACTGATTTCTCCGGTTACATCAATTTTACTCAAAAGTTTAATGTAAGTTTGTTGATCGCATGGCTAATATAGCAATCAATAAATGAATTGATGACATGATTAAATGTTATATTTAATGATTAAAAATTTCATACTTAACACTTTCTATCATTTACTTTATTAAATTGATAAAGACGAAAATTGATATCAATTTCATAACATCGTTTGTGATTATCAGAAGAGAGAAGCTCAATTAAATTGAACTGACTGAAAACGAAATGACTGCATGAAATAAACTAACCCCAAAGCATAACATTCATCGTATCGCCAAAAATATATATAAGCCATAAAAGGATGGAAGATATAAGGAACATTATGATAAATGTTATCGCTGATAAATATTCCATGAATGGATAAAGCCAATAACCATCGAAATAACGCACCCCAAAGATGCTGAAAAAAGATGAAAAGTAATGAATCATTTAAAATTACAAGCACAGTTCCAATTATGTACTAAGAAAGAAGTTTTTATTTTTAACCAGTTCATCAAATTTATCACAACCAAAAAGAATGATAAGAGTGAAAAGTTAGAGATAACCATAAATAAACTTTCTGAAAGTTAATTTATCTGTCGCTCACTTTGATAATATAATTTTTATCGATAATTAATATACAGTAATTTCTTAGCTTCTTCAATGAAACTTTCTAAAAGTGTAGTTTCAATTTTATCATGAAATTTGTTTTTCTGAAAAAAGGTTGCATTTCATAAAATGAATTTATCTTTCGTTTTCAAAAAATAGAAAATTTTTTGACGAAAAAAAGAAAAACTAACACACAAAAATAGAAGGTTACGAGTGCGACGATCACAATGCTACCAACTTTACGTGAAGGTGCTCGATGACAAGTTAAGAGCGTATCAACCAAAATAAACGGTAACGGTGCGGTATGCGTGATATGATTTAGAAAAGGTGGAATTAACTCTTCGATCCATTTCGGCATTACGAATGCCGGTTCTAACGCGTATAAAAACCAAAAAAGTAAACATGTTGCCTGAAAAAGTAATTTTTGTTTCCTTCAATTTGAAATTTAATTAGGAAATGAAATTAAATTACTTTTAGGTTCAATATTTTTGTTCAATTTTACTGCAAATTAATTAATGAGTAAAGTTCATCAATATCAGTACTGTTCAGGATGTAATAAACAAAATAATTTTAAATTCAGTATCTATTCAGTTTATCATTGTTTCACTTTTTTTCATTTAGTGATAAGAAATGATAAGGAAAACGTTTTATTTAATGATGAGAAAATTTCAAATATGATAACAAATAATTTCGTTGAATTTCATCCAACATTTCCCGCATAAATGCAATTTTTCAAAAAAATAAAAAGTTAATAAGCTTAAAACATACCGCACCGACCGGTAAGACGCTGGTGAAATACATAAAGTCGGAAATTCGATGAAGTTTTGAATTTCGCCAATAACTTGGCGTCGTTGGATGTTTTGTATGTGGTCCGTGATCTGTCGTTTCACGTAACGTATCCATTAATGCACAAACGAAACATATCGAATAGTATACTGCTTGTAAAACCTTCAAATATTAATTTCATATTTTTCATTTTATTTCCTTATTTGTTTTCTTGTTTTAATTTTCATTTTATTTTATTTTATTTTATTTTAATTAATAAAATTAATTCAATTTAATTTATATTTGATATTTTTATTTAATAGTTGTAATTAAATTTTGAAAATTAAAACTTAATATTATTAAATTCATCTCTAACAGTAAATCACTGTATGTTGGTTATTAAAGGAAAAATAAATATTAATAATAAAAAAGTAGGACAGAGAATTGAATTACTAGAAATTCACTGATCATAATTATTTCTCGAGAATAGGATGAATTTCTGTATAATAGGCTTTAAAAATGATTTAATATCATTTTTTCAGACCTTTTTTCGCTATAAAATGATAACCGATGATAGATATGGAATTTTGCAAATTTTAATTTTTAAAAAGAAAAAAATTTTCAAAATTTCACATCATCAAATATATTTAATTCCTGAAAACTGCAATTTCAGCCAACAATCTAATTAATTTAATTTAGTTATTATCGACAAACTTTCAAAAGTTTAGAAAGATTCTGGAAAGATAATGAAATTTAAGCTTCGTCTTTTTGGCTTCAGATTTAATTATTTTAATTCTCATTGAAAATAAACTTTTCAGTTAAAGGCTTGGTTTTTTTTCTCCCTCTTTCTCTCTCGTAGTATCTATTCGATTATGTGGACACCGTTATTGGCCTATATCGACTTGGCTACTTTGTGTTATATTAGGAATAGATCAAAATTAGAAAGTAATATTCTATAAAATTCGAAAGTTCACATATTTATTTACAGGCATAAATCAATACATAACACGAAACGGAAAAAGTTTTTTCCTACTTTTTTATTTGTCTAATTTTATATACTTCTATTAGAATATTTTCGCAAGCATGATAGTAAATTTTATGTAAATTTATTTAAATTTATTTCATTTTACTTTTCAATTTTCATCGTTTAGTTAATTCAAATTTTCAAAGTTAAAAGTAAACTGAAAACTAACCAAATTAGCCATTGTTAGCATAACAAGTTTGTAAATCCACCAGGTATGTCCGATCCGTGGCATATAAAGGATATCATAAGCAAGCGCATACAAGAAAACACCTGCCATAATGCCATATATTGTTACACGGAAAACACCCATCTAAGAACGACTAATCTGATTACAAAAATGATATTATTAAAATATCGGATATAAGACGATAAGGTACGATAATAGCTTTTGTTATACAATAGAAAGATTTGAAATGACTTCAAAATGTTTTAAATTTAACAAATATGATACGTGAGAGATAATGAATATAAAAACACTATCAAAATATTGTTATATTTTAATTATTGTCAGAAATTTGATTATTAATGATATTTCGATAGTATTTGAAAATTTTAATGAAAATTACTGTCTTCCAACTGTTAGATATCACTTACACAATTCTGCATCAAGCACATCACTAGCACTTTGACATGTCACTTACATTATCACAGAGGCAATTTTGTCCATATCAAGAAATTGCAATTATAAATTAGTTAAAAATATGTTAATCGGATGGTACTTGGATATCATCAAGTAGTATTATCATGAACTCATGAAGATATCAACATGCTACATGAGATAGTATCATAGTATCAGTCAGTTAGATGCTGCTATTGGCCTATCAAGTAGTTAAATGTTAATATATCGCAGTACAGTTATATTTACCAATAAATATTTTGGTATTTTATTCAACAAAAAAAAAGTTTAATCCGATTAAGTAAATATTATCGAATGGATGCAAAGTTTATTATCAAATAATAATTGAATACAGAAAATTCTATTGCTGAGGAATTCTTTTTTGAAATATTCAAAGTGAAGAGATATTAGGAGTGGACAGATAAGATACTTATTCTTCAGCATTAATTACCAAATCTTTTCATATACCTTTTCAAGTGAAAAACGAATACAAAATAAAGAATTAATAAATTAAATTGGAAAAAATAAAAATTAAAAAATAAGTTAATCATTAAAGCAATCGTTTTTTCTTAAATATTTATCGAGATTTCTTCTTTCTTAATTTAACTCTTCAAAAAATTCTTTAATTTAAAATCATTATTTGATGAGAAAAAAGAATAAAAAAAAATCGTTTTCAGTTATGAAATTTTTTACAGAATTAAGTTAAGAAATCGAATAATATACTTTTAACAGTTAAAATATGTAATGAATAATCAATAAAGTAAACGAGAGAGAGAGAGAGAGAGAGAGAGAGGGAGGAAGGGAAAAAAGAAGAGAGTATAATCGGTGGATGATGTAATCTGAATTGTATTGAACTGAATAATTGATCAAATTATGTAAATAAATCGAAAGTTTTATTTTCGATGAATTTTTATAAAATTCAACAAACATTTTTATTTCATTTCGTTTTGACAATCCATAACTGATACAAGTGTTTCTCAAATATGTAATTTGATAAATGAGTGATATCATCAACAAAAACATTTTATATAATTAGTTAATTAATTGATAAAAGAAATACAGATGTAAATATAGTAATTAATAGATGATCAATTATTTCATTTAAATGATCTAATGCAACTGCATAAGGTAATGTAAGGTAATAATTACCATACAGCTTAAAATTGATCACGATTATTTGTTTACTTTATCCTCATTTGTTTACAAATAATTAAATCGATTTTCTCTTCTTTCATATTTCTCTGTTTCATTCGTAAAATTCACTTAGAGTAACAATAAAAAGGAAAAGGATATACAACGTGCATGTTGAATTCAAACAAATTTATCAGCGACAATGATAAGGACAATGATATCGCACTGATATTGACACAATGGAAGAAAGAGTGAAAAAAGATTTTTACAAACTTCAATTTCAGTCATTTTGCATAAGTTTTCTATTTCTGGTCATTTATTTCATTGATATTGTTAGTTGATGAAAATGAAAAGAAAAAAGTTTTCAAAAATATATTTTGAGAATTTTACAATTTTGAAAATATATTTCGTTTAACAAATTGTTTTCTTGGTTTTCTTGGACCATAATACTTTTAACGGTTGACCTTATTTTCCAGATAATTCATTTTATCAATTCCTGATTTCCTTGGATTTTTCGAAAGTGCGATTTGCGGTAAACGGATCAAAATGAATAAAACAACAAAAACAAAAAATTAAAATTTATAAAAAAATGATACTTTAAGTGTTTCAAAAAATACAACAAAAAACAATAAAAAACCTACAAGAATGTTAACTGTGAAAAATAAAGTTATCCTTTCATATATAATGTATATTTGTGGAATATTAAATGAAAGTGAAATATCATTCAATCAAGAAAATTAAGGTAGAAAAGATTTAACTTAAAGCAATGCTAACAATTAAATGGGAAATGACTATAGCTTGAAATTTCACTTAAACATTTCCCATTATAATTAACATATTTTACAAAAATTACAATTTAAAAAATGTATAATTCTTTCGAAAAATCAATAACACTTAATTTATCGTATCGTATTTTTTAATTTTTTAACTTCAAATTTCAGTTAGGAATATTTTGAATTGTTTAATTTAGTTTTCAAAAAACAAGAAAGAAAAAAATGACAAAATCAATATTGCATAAAATTTTTCATTTTTTTTACAGAGGGATGCTTAAAATGAAGAATAGAAAAAGCTTAAAAGAAGCATAAACTATTGGCTGATTTAAAGTACAAAAAAAATGGAAATTTGCAAAGTTTCTAAAACTTAATCTTTTTTGAAATCCGAAAACTTTCAATCCTTTTTACTTTTTTCTTTCAACATATTTTATAATTTTTCAAATACACTTTATGATTAGGAAAACAAAAAAAGAGAGAAAAGTTAAAGACAATAACATTATAATTATATTACTAAAATTTTCTTTTTCAAATTTTAATAATTAATTAAGCATTAATAGAATTATTCTAATTGCACAAAATTTAAGTATTGTAATTAAAGAAAGTTTTAATTTTTAATTATTGTCTAAAATAATTCACAAATAAAATTCTTAACAGTCGCACTCAATTATTACTTTTTAAAGAATTTAAGAATATATTGACTCAATGATAAGTATTTTATTAAATTATTAAGATAGTTTTCCAGTATTAAATATTCGAAAATTCCGTTAAGCGAAATTATCAAACAAAGAAAAAAGAAGTTAATTATCGATGAAATTTTCAAAAGCGTACTAATTTAGTCAATGAAATCTTCGCAAAAAATGGACTCAAATAAATCGTTTTGTCTTTTTCTCTCTTTCTCTTCTATCATTCAATTCTGATTAATTAATTAATCAATGAAAAAAAATTTTAATTATAAAAAAGAAAGAAATCGTTTCATTGTTCTCTCTGACTGATAAAATTGTTTATTATATTTTGTTTACTTGACAATAAGAACGTTTGATATCCAAAAAAGAAAAAATAAAAAATTTAAAATTTATGAAAAAAAATTTATACGTTAAATATTTCGAAAAATAAAACAATTAATAACAACAAATTAGCATTTTTATTTATCACGTGAATATTCTAATTTTCGAAATTTGAATGAAACAATAAATGAAAGTTTTGAAATAACTATAAGAAAGAAAAACAATTAGCAGATAATTAATTAAATTACTCTGTTAATTAATAACAATAGAAAAAACAAATGCAATATATCAAAATACCAAAATTACAGAGAAAAAATCAAATTTCTCTTTTTTCTTATCTCAATGGAAATGTCTACGTGACAATCGATGAAAATATAATAAATAGAAAATAATATTATAATCGATAGAAGGAAGGAAGGAAGGGAAAGAGAGAGAGAGGGACAGACAGAGGGAGAGAGAGTGAGACAGAGAGAGCCGGAATAATGAATTCATCGATTTTATTGATGTTTGAAGGAATGAATTGTGTTCGTGCAGGAAAGAATGTTATGATTTCATGAGAATTGGGTTATCACATCCGTCTCTTTAAATTCATATCAAGAATTGATCAGAAAGCATCATTTTAAGAGAGTTTATAATTTACAATAGCTGATTATTAACGATATGATAATTGATATGATATGATATGATAACGACATTAACGGTCTAGTGATAATGGTAACAATAACAGTTTGAAATAAGAATGGAGAGAAAGTTAATGATTGCATGCAATATTAGTGACAAAATTAAGAATTTAATTATGATAAGATGGAAGAAAGGAATTTTTTAAAGAAATAAATGTATAGATGGAATATTTCAATAATTTTTAAAATCCTTAATTTAACTGTCGAAAATTTTATTTTATCGTTTTTTCCTCGGTCAGTGTATAAGTTTGAACATACTGTAAATTAGGTTTGGACAGATTGTTTTAGGATTGTATAACATTAGTATAATATGCGTTAAAATAATTGCCCAGAGCTGGAATAACTGAGCCATATTGGTGAGATTTGTTCGGGAAATTTGATTATGACTTTCACGGTATGAATTTACGTGAAGCGTAACTGTGAAACGTATATGTTTAGGTTTAGCAGTAAGTTCAATAAAGTATATAAATGAACAGAATATATTTTTTTAGATTCGTTTAAATCGTTAATTTTAATTGTACAAATTTCGAACAATTGTTAAAGATTAAATCAACTTTAAATCCTAAAGAAAAAGAAAGAAAAAGAAAGCAAATATGGGAAGCGAAATTTTTAAAAAAATCAAATAATTTCCTAGCAAATTCTTGTTTTCTAACTGTTCAATTACAATTCAAGTAAAGTGTTAAGCATTTACAAGTTACTGATTATTTCGAAGCAATCACTGATAATTCCCATATAATTTATTTTCAACGCATTAATAATAATTCTGGCGTATCAAAGGTTATCGATTTCGTTGTCAATGTAAAATGCGTTTTTTGTTTACAGCTTAATTACAAGCATTAAATGATATCTCCTAACAACGATAATCACCAAATGATAAGCATCTGTTTTCATTTTAATTATCACTACTATCGATATCAGATGAAGCAATTAATCATTGATACACGTATAAATTGAAATTTTTGTTTTAATTGAAATGATATTGGAATTCTTTTCTTCTGAATATCAGAGGAAATTTATTTCTGAATGATATATGAATAGGCTTTTCTTCATTATCATACAGTATTTAGTTTTTCGTTGTTTCGCTTCATAAAGTAATACAAACTATTTACTACTCATTCGCTTGTAATTTTGTAATTCTTAACTTATTTTGCAGTATTTTTATTGTATTAGAAATATTTTGTCAAAGATCGATTTGAATAGCTTAATTGAATAGATTTCCTTTAAAGTAATACAGAATGCTTGCAATTAACATTGTACTTCATTTCATTCTTTTTTGTTGCAAAATAAAAAACTCTTAAAAGGATAGCTAATTTATTGGGCTTAATATCAAAAAAAAAAAAAAACTAAATGATTGCTTTCAGAATAAACTCCCCAAGAAGGAAATTATATGAAAATCTTAAATCCAAGAAACAAATAAAAGTTTAATTTTCGAAAAACTTTATAGTTAACTTGACGGACGCAAATAAGTTCCATGTTTAATATTAATTACGTGTTAATTAATATTTTCAACTCATTTCATATTTGATATTATTTTTTTTCTTTTTCAACATTTTGATTAGTTTTAGCTATATGGAAATCATTTCCATTAATTAATATATTTGCACTAAATTATTGACTTGACTTTTTTTGTGCATTTCGAGAGATTTGTTAAAGCGTAATTGATCATAAAATTTATCACTCAATACTTTTGATTTCATAATTCGTTAATTTAATTATTAAAACTTATATTTTCACATTGATCGTATCTGCCAAATAGATAAATTATTTGCTGATGACAAGCGATAACTATCCAATCTTGTAAAGGTATCAAATATTTGATTCTATGATATTTCTAATACTAAATCAAGTCAAACAAATTAAACAATTTTTTATTTATCCATCATATTAAACAAAAAATAATTAATTAAATTATCCAAAATTACTTTTTTGATTTGTTTCACGTAATAAAATTTTCATCATAAATAAACTAATTGATTGTAATATGATAATATAGTAATAAATATAATAATGTGACAGTAATATTAGTGATATATTAATCTAATATATAACATATTGTTGACATAATAATGTAGCAGCTTATTAATTGAATTATTAACGAAACTTTATTAAGTTTATCGACTGAATAAAGCTAATCAAATTACAGTGATAAATGTTAATTATAATGAAAATTAAAAATACAATGAGCTCAAAGTATCGCAAAAAAAGGAAGAAAAATCGGAAATTACTTTCTATTAATTGAATAAATGTTTTGTTTGCAATGTTTTCTGATGGAAATTTATTTATTCTAACAAACAGATCGATCCATATAAATTATTCTTTCAATCTTTGATTTCCTTTCCAAATAGTGACAAACCCAATAAATTCATTATTAAATTATTAATATTACTTTTTACTTTCATTCATTCAAATCGTGAAAAGATTTCAAGATGATATCATTCAAATAATGGGTGGTGAAGTGAGATCTCATGAGAAATATGAAATAATCACTGATCAAAATCTGATAAGAGGGAGAAGAACAAGTAAAAGCTTTATAACAAAAATGATAAGTCTTGGGAAGCAAGGAAGAAATGTCTCATTAGTCAGCTAATTCATTAGCTTCTTACATATCTGTTTTGTTGAATGGCTATTTACTTACACATCTTATTTATTTATTATATAGAGTATGTGTTCACGTAAGCATTAACACATTTATTTATTAAAGCAAATATACGCTCATGTATGCATATTTAATGGATTTTATCCAGCAAAAGTAACTCATTTGCTAGGCTTATTAAGCTTAGGATTGTTTAAGCTTAAGCTGTTTACAGGACTGAAATATATGCTTCGTTTGGCTTTTAACCATCAACTTTTTAAACCATCCAAACGAAAGAAAAAGAAAAGAGTGAAAGGGAGAGAAAGAGAGAGAGAGAGAAGAAAAATTCGATTTTATAATACTCTTTTGCATTTCTACTAAATAGCCTTCATCAGGCATCCATCCATCCCATCTGATTTGTGTTTGTTAAAAATAATGGCGGTGATGGTAATGTCCCTCAACTCTCGTCCATCTCCTCCCCCGCTGTCTAACATCTCCCTGAATTCCCGATTTTTTCCAGTACTTCATTTCTTCTAATTCATCGTTTCCTTCATTTTTTATTATCTTCAAATTTTAGTAGAAAAAAGTAAGATAATTTTTGAAAAAAAGTTGATTATGCATTAAATTGGTAGCTATAAAATAATCGAGAAGAATACTACTGATTTGAATGATATTTCAGTAATTGATAGAGAACTGATAATTCTATCAACAGCAATTCGATGGAAAAAGAATGAATTTTTAATTAAGAGAAAAAACAAAATTGATATGAAATGCTCCAATTCCATTTTTTAATTCTCTGCTGTTTTCCTCAATCATCATGCCTACTTGTCTAATTAATTATAATTAAATACTATTGAAAAAAGAGAATATTACTTTCTTTCTTGCTTCCTATAAAGTATGTTAATAGTTTAAGCTTTTTTAATTCATTATCATTAATTTTAATTAAATTGTATTTTCAATTGTCAATAAGATTCTACAGAAAAATTATAAGTCGCAGAGTGCAATCGTTATTATTTTATTTTTAGCAATTTATTATAATTTTATTATTAATTATTTTCAGAATTATCATTATTGTTATCGTTATCACTGCAATTATTTTTAAACAATAACTTTAAAAGACAGTAAAATATTTCATTTTCTTTGTTTGTATGATAAAGCAAAGAAGTTTCACACAATTGAATTTAATTTTATTCTACTCAAATATTTCATAGTGAAATACGAAGTACCTTTACACTTTAAATGAAAAGAATTCAAATTTATTTTTGCTTTGTTTCAATTTCAATTTCAATTTAAATTTAAATTTCAGAAAAGAAAAGAATCAAATTGATATCGATTAGAGTACTCTAACGATAATTTTTCCTACTTTTGCATACATCGATTAAAGTAATACAAATTACATTTTGTTAATCCAAGACAATAAATAATTTATGTAAAGATGGACAAATTGATTTTGACAGGGAATAAGAAGAATTAATTGCAATTTTAGCTTCTTTTTTTATCGATAATTTTCTGATTTAATTTATGATAAGAATATTTTTCAGTTTTTTACCGATAATAGACCATTGAAATTGTCTTGCGCATGCTAACTTCCATTTTAGATTTCGATATATTAATGCTTGTATAAGCTAAAGAGGAGCTAAAAGGCCTAAGCTAAAAGGCTTGTATAAGCTCCCATTTATTTGTCCAATGAAAAATGATAAGCTCTTACTAAGAGAATAACAGAATGAAAAAAGCAAGAAATTGAACTGAAAATTTTATGTTTAATATATTTCATAATAATTTAGTAAATTTTTGCTAATGAAACATGAAACAACGAAAAATAATGATAAATTAAGATTTTGCTTCAAAAGAACTTGCGGAATTTAAGTTACAGGTTGTTTTTGAATTGATTATTTCATAGATAATGCGACATTAGCTAACATTTATACGCTCTTTTCGTAGCTACTTTTTTCTTTTTAAATAGTAAGTAATTTTTTACCTAATTGCAATTCGATTACTTAAATTGTGCCCAATTTTATTCATCGTAATATTATAAAAATCCTCTTCATTCCGTAACTACTACAAATTAAAATCTTTATGGGAAAAAATTATTGAATAGCTTAAGAATCTCTGAGTAACTTTTCCGGATATAGTTTACACTCTATTCCGTTCCGTGCGGTAATTTTTCGATTGAAAACGCTTCATTTTTACATATTATGAAATATTAGTATAGAAACGATTTCAAGCATCTGTTATTAGCAATGAGAAAAGAGAGAAAAGCATGAAAAATTGAATTGGCTGATTGATGAAGACAAGATGCCAGAAAAGAAATTCTCAACTGCTTTCAAAAATAGCTTATGCTTCCCATTGAAGCATAAGCTATTTTATTTTTTTTTGTTTTAACTGCTTTGTATATTTGGCATTTCTATTGGTATTTTCAATATTGATTTGTCTTACAATGAAAGATATGAATTATTGATTGATTTTGTTATCCTCTTCATTGTATATTAATATTGCAAATTAAAATGGAAAAGAACTGAGATTTTGATCATTTAGTACTTTTCTTCAATTATTCCTTTTAGACAAGAATGACGGTATTTACAAAAGTAAAAAAAACACCAGAATTGAAGAAAGTGTTGAGGACAAACGAATCGGCTACGGTTTGTGTTGATTCGGCTGTTTATCAACGTGATGAAACCGGAACATTAGCACGTATACGACAGTATAAAAAATTTACGAGTTTATGTATGATATTTTTGTTACTTTGGTTACTAGTAGCTTCATTTATGGCTGGTACATTTTTCTACCGTCAATTTCACCGTCGTCCAACATATTACGGTTGGTGCGGTACGAGCTTTATTCAGCGTGGTCGGAATGAACGTATGGAAGAAAGTGTGGAAATTAATCCGGATGAAGTAAGAATATTGATTATATTTAGATTAAATTAATCAATAATCAATAATCAGTTAATATTAGTGGGATAGACTATTTTTAGTTCTAAGCTTATTTTTGATATTCCATTTATTTTTAAATTTTTTCCAGAAATTTTATTTATGATCTTTATGCTTACTTATATTTATATTTATTTCCGGTTTTTATATTTACTGCTTATATTTACTGTATTATTTCTCATAGGAATATATATTTTAATAAGATTTTTTTTCATATTTCGAAACTACGACGATAAAAAATTTAGCTTTTTTAAAAAAATAAAAACTTTCTCTGCAGTTTTAAAATTTGAAATAATTTGATTCAATTTTGTATTCTGCATCATTTACAATTATTCTCAAAACAAATTACATGCATTGATATTAGCCAAAAATGCTGTAACTTCTAAAATTTGCTAATTATTTGGTAATATTTTTGCTTTTTATAACTCTCTAAAATTTCAATGATAAGATAACACATTTGCGATGATAATCTTACAGTTGCGGAATAAAATAGTACTTTTTTTCAATGACTATTAGTATTTTAATGAATGCTACTAGTACTGACTGCTAAGTGTTTTTCATGCGTTAAAAACCAGGTAAGATGTATTCTCAGTACTAGAAATTGTGTTATGACAAAGTTTGTTATCACTTCCTGTAAGACTACGAACAATCCACCTGTAATTGATAAACCTCACAGAGGAATTGTGATCGAAAGCTTTATAATAAAGAAATTCTAAATGTTAATGTAGAAACAGCTTCAATTTTATCAACAAAAATCACAGATCACTGATTACTTTGATTATTTTAACCTACTTTCCTCAATAATTTTCCATTATCAGATGATTTTAAGATGTCCCATTAAAAAAAACTCATTTATCACTTTTTCTTTACTTATCAAGTCTCTTTCCGTTTTCCTTTCCTTCTCTTAATTTTTTTATGCATAAATCTTCTTTTTTTCTCTGTTAAAAAGCGATTACTCTTTTTCATATAACCTTCAAGTACTAAAAAATTGTTAGATAGGGAAATTACATTTTTATGTATTTGGAATTGAATTTTCCTACTCGCAGCTTTTGTTATGTAAAATAGCTAATTTTATTCTTTCCTTTCCCTCACTTCCATTCATCAATTTTTGTGATTCTCTAATGAAAGAATGTTTCATTTCAGGAAAGGATAGGCTTTTTATTCATGAAAATAATTTAGGTTAAGGTAAACCATTTTACTTATTTAAACAAGTAATTTGAAATATGCGTTCTTTTAGCTGAAAGAAATAATTTGAAATCGAAAAAAACAAGGTAAATTTCATTTGCTGAAAAATAATTTAAGAGATAAGAAACGAAAGGAAACATTTCAAATTTTCATATCAGGTGATAAATATCTCAAATCATACGATTATATGACAGATATCAAAATAGAACTTTTTAAATAACTCAATTTTTGTTATTTCAATATAAATAATTTGAAAGCAAATTTCTTTTTTACTTATTTGATGAAATAGTTCAGAAAAATAATCAGTACTGATTAGCAACAATCATTCACCAATTTGCGTCACTTATCAGAATTATCGATTGATTTCCCGTAAATACTCTTAATTAAATGAACGAATAATAATCAAACCTTACTGATTGTATAATTATTTTTGCAGTATTATGAAAGGATTAGTGTGCCACGATTTGGTTCAAATCGTCCAGCAGTATTTGTGCATGACTTTAGAAAGGTTATCATCCATTTTCCTAATTGGTTTAACTGATTGTACGAATAAAAACGACTTTTTCTTGAGAGGTTAAATTCAAAACCTTTTATATTTTTAAATATTAATCGAAATGATTTTCATAAATGAGAAATACTATTAGCAACCATTTTTAAATTATTAATTGAAATTGAAAATATAAGGAGGTAAATTTCTGTACGGATTAAACTTCAATGTACAGTAGATAATTTGAATTATTATTAATGCAACTATTATTAATAGTAATAATTGTAAGTGTTGGAATTATTTCATTACGTTACGTTAACTTTATTTTCGTGGCAAAAGTTACAATTTCTGTCTCTTAAATATTTCTTTTGTAACACTATTTATTAATTATTTAAATTTTCCATTTACATGTTAGATGATACTAAGGTTATCATTACATTTGCATAACGTAATATGGGAATCAATAGAATAAGAATTAGCAGTTTCTAATTAATAATTATGCCGTTGACAGATTAAGTTTCATTTTACCTGTAGCGTAGAAGAAGTAGTTTCTTCTCTCACTGAATCGAAAATTGCCAAGTATAACTATAAAAGCATTGACAAAGATTCCCATTAGTTTTTCTTTTATTCTAAGAAGTTTTCCTTTAATTCTAGAAAAAACTTCTTGCTTCTGCAGAATATGACAGCAATAGTGGATTTGTTATCAAATCGCTGCTTTATCAAGGAACTGGATCGAACGATCGTTTCAGCACCAACTAGCCTTATTGATTTCATCGAAAAAATGAAGGTTTTCCCTTCTTTCCTTTTATTTTACAAGAATTAGTTGTATGAGAAGCAAATTCATTGAGATAAAAGTTTAAAAACTATTAGTTTAGAAATTTGTGATTGGAAGTATTTCGCTCGAACACTTCCTTCCTTTCCTTCTATTGTAGTTTTTAGTTAAAAATTCAAAATTACAACAATCGAATTCAAGTAAATTCCATATCAAGCAAAGAGATTAGTAGTTATTGTTTGTTTTTTGTTTAGTAAGTGGTTTGTTTATTTATTTTGTTCTCATAGGAATGACTTTGCTGGTTGTTTTGCTTTGAGGTAACAGAAAAAAACATTCCTTAACATTCCAATCCTATTAATGGGTTCTTATATTTTTTTGGGAGTTAATGTTTGGTATTCTTTTGTTGTTTTGGTTTTTTGAGTAGATGTAACTCTTTTTGGTTAAAAAATAAATTTCACTGCTACAGGGATATTTTACAATTTCCTATAATTGATAGCGAAAGTAAATGATTGATTGATTGATCAACCTTGATATCTTGAAATTGTTGCAATTATTAATGAAAGCTCTTCCCTTCATTTCTTAATATCTCCAAAGAAATTAAAAAGAGTTCTAACAAACTTTTTTGTTTCTTGATTACAGAAAGGAATCTATAAGAATCCAGCGATTGTCAGGAGAACTTACCGAATAACCGGTCGGATTGCTAATCGTGATATTGGGAATTTGCAATCACCGATGATCACTCATCACTGTCAACATCGAATCATTTTTGAACTTAATGAAGCTTCCAGATCTATGGAACGCGAACAATTGCGTAGATACAGAAGAGGTTAGATTTTCAATGACACAATTTAAAACTTTTTAATTAATGAATTATTAAATGGCACAGTTGCGCCTCACAGTTCATTCTGACAATTCCTCATGACAAACATACTAATTCATGAATTGCAGATATTTCTAAATTCTTTTCAACATTGACGTTTTTTTTAAAACTTCAGAAAGATCTTAAAATTTTTTAAATTTTAGTAATTGCTATCAATAACTTTCGCTTTATTATTTGAATAGCCAATCAATAAACAAATAATCCAATTTTTATAACTATAATAATTAACTTCCTTAATGTACTGTTCCGTTTTCGAACCCTATTTTTTACTAATTTTATTTTCATCGTCATTCATGTGTAAGCTTTCAGAAGTGCCCGAATCATTACAGTTCGTCGTCCTCAGTGGTCAAGCAGTTGAAATGGATAAAATTATAATTAAATGAAAGGAATACTGTAACATCATATACAAAAATAATTTGATTTACGGTGATTGGAAATTAAGATAATTTGATTTGTTGCTCTAAAATGGAGTCAAATTTCATGCTGTACATGCTTAAGCTTTTCCTTTTTATATAACCTACGAGAGAGAGAGATAGGTCAAAGGTCAAAGCACAATGTAAATACCGAATATTAGTTACTGGATTAAATGACAAAATGCCGAAGGTGACGTAAAGTTTTTCGTTTTTACAACATTAGAAGTTTCAGGTAAAAATATGAATTAATTAATTGATCACAAATGAAACATACTATCAACTCCTCTTCAATCAACTCGTTTTTCTATTTTTCAAATTTCTACACTTCAATTGTAATTCTCTAGAAAGAAGCATTAAAGAGATTAGAGAAAGACAAAGATGTTTAATTTTAAATTTGAAATTTTGAAGAACGAAATTGTGAGTTCCTTCACGTTTTTATAAAATCTAATTAATACTAATAGACTTATTTAAACTGAAATATTCATTTATGGAAATTATTTAGCTTAATTAATGTTACATATATTTTAACAATAAATTATATATCGATAATAACTGTTCCAATACACTGCTTCAATGTGACGTAGTGATATAGAACTTATTAGCTAGACAGAGATAGAAGAAATTATCATACGCAAATTTGGTGATAAGTTTTTATGATAAGATGGCGTGAATATTATAATTGTGGAAGATAAATGAGAAATTAATTAGCCTAAAAGATCAATGATCTGTAAACAATATTTTAACTCTCCTCACTCTCCCAAATCTACTTTTGTGTATACGAATGATTCATGGCATCGACTTCTAATATTTGACTTAATGAAGCAAATTTTGTTAAATGTAAGCTAACTGACTCATGACCTTCACCGGAAGATAAGAATTATTGTAACAGCCTTAATGAAGTATCGATGATATGGAAGGAAACTTACTTCTGTCATCAACTTGACTATGATGATAATTTTGTCTTCAATGCCACCCATGTACTGCTCTTCTTACAATTTCAATATCACCATGGATCAAATAGTTAAATTTCCACCATAATTTAACCTAAGGAAGCTGTCTACCAAGATCAGACAAGTCTTACATACTTAGGATTGAAGAGAAGGCTATGAAAAATCCTACTAATTTTAAAATAAGAAGTTCATCTGGATGCAAGACTATATAGATAATTGTTTAACAAAAAAATATTGTTGAATTATTCCTTCTGGAATATTAGTGTCAGCAACTGATTGAAGTAGTCGTTCAGAGTTGAGTGTGTAGTAAGGATCAGTTTCGAAACTGAAAGAATATGGATGTATTCAGTGACGATATTTATATCAATGATATAATCTGTGTGAATCATATCAGAAGACAATTTCCGCCCGCAGGCATATCACATCGATTTGTATGATTCGACAATTCATCTCTAAATCTGCTAACTTTTTCCAGATAAGTGAATTTATTAAGCAGATCCAGTTGTCATAGATTGTTACCGTATGATCTAAAGAGGGCTAAAATCAAGGAAGCCTGTCAGATGAGAGAAGACCCAAACTGAGCGCTTTTGTGGTACTTAAATGGGTTGGTCTGGGAGGAGAGGGCATGATATGTAGTA